>MNCI01029749.1:1328-167074 GCA_015680685.1 Gnetum montanum | reverse complement strand
TTTTTAGTATGATTTCAATTTGAAGTTATCCATTAAACATTAAATTGGTAATACAACTACTAATTAACTCTTTAAATATCATGTTATCCATACAAAATAAAACATGTAGATATAAAATATTATTTCATCAAGTTTAAAGTGATGAAGAGAAAAGTGTTAGAAAAATATGTTTCCAACAACTTATAAATTGAAAAATATTTTTATAAATCATGTCAATGTTCATAGGATTAATTACATGATGAAGATAATTGGCATTGCAAAGATTGATGAAAAGGCTCATGATCCCCTATGTTTTCCTTCCATGATCTTCACATCATTCAACAAGGAAGTCTAGAACAAGTATAAGATGTGTTTTTTCTAGGCCATTAATACTTTTTTGATTATTATCTTTCATGTCTTGTTTAAATTTGAAGTCATATTATGTTTTTTAGTTTTAATGTTAAAATTAATTGGGAAGTTAATTATAATGTTCAAAGTCCAAAGATAATGTTTTCAATTTCACGTTAGTATGTGTGCACACTTCACCTTTGTAAAAAAAAATCCATTGATCACAATTGTAATTCTCATTAAGTGAGGCATCCTTAAAATCTACAAGGAGCCCTTTCCTTTTACATTAAAGTTGATGGGAGTACCTTGAATCATTTTGGAAATTAATAGAAGAGAAGGATTTTATTGGTGATTCTTTAAGATTCTTATATGCATTTCATTTTCTTATTTTTCTATTCTTTCTGCATCATGTTCTCATAATGAGATAAGATTCCCATAATTCTCTCATCCATTTTTTTAAAATTTCTTACAATTTTTTGTCTCATAAAATCTTATAAATTTTTCATATTTTGTATATATGCTAAAATTTTCACAATTAATCTACAAGTTTCACTTTATATTAACATGCTTCTAACAAGCATTTAAAGGATAAGTATCAGCTTTATGTTTATGCATGAATATGCTATATTTTAGATATATAATCAGAAGTGTTCGAGGTTTTTTTATTTTTATTTATAATAAGGAATTCATCTATTTATTTACTTAGAATATTTTCATGTTAGGTGATCTAAATTTGTCATATTTAAAATAGTGTTTCATATTTACTTGTAGAGGTTTTGAGAAATTTCTTTGGGGTTTCTTAATCTTTCCTTTTTCTTATAATTTTAAGAAGAACTTAGATGTTATAAGCTTAAAAAACTTATAAGATTTATGTATGTTATATTTGTAGATACTTATGGATATTCTAACAGTAGATCTACTTCCTTCAAGGGTTAATCTGTAGTTAATTATTTCATATATTAAGCTTTCTCATGTTTTCTTCATGTCTTGAAGTATATGTCATTAATCTATGTCAAATGACCTATTAAATAACCATAAATATATGAATATGAAGGTTTCTTATTTTATCATATGTTTTATAATATCATCACTAAAATTGGAGGTTAATTGAAATTAATTTTTCCTTGAATTGGGCTTGTGTCTTGCATTTGATTTTTATAGTTTAGGACATCTCATTGGACATCGATTCCAATGAATAGAATTTTTTATTTTAATAACAATATTTTCTAGATGCTAATGTATAGAGAAATTCATAAAAGATTTCTCTTTTATATAAAAGGATTTTTAGATTATTTAATTTCTAATTCATTCTCATCCAAACTAATTTATTCTTCCTAAGTAATACGTTGATTAACATGAAAGGAGGTTATGTCCTAGTACTAGTCAATGAGTTGAGAAATATAGGAAACAACATGCTCTTAAATTTTTACATCTTTGAAAACTATCTTAGGTGAAGCATCTCATCTAAAATAAGGAGCATATCCAATTGTTCTTCCTAGCAAGATGGAAATACAATTCAATTTTTTGGATTAGATTAAAATGGTGAAAAATCATTCTTAACTTCTTATTAAGCCATCATGAAAGTTTAAATTTTTGTAATAGATCAAGCTAATTCAACCTTGATAGAAAAAAATTTTATTTTTATTTATTTAAACTTTCTTAAATCTTGTACTTTGGGCTAATTTTGATTAGCAATGACTAGTCTTCAATTTGAAGCCATTTAAATTGACCTATCTAGTTTAATTTGGTCATTGTCAAAAGTTAAAATATGGATTTATTCAAAACTATTGATTCATTCTAGATATAATCTAGTCATAGTTTAAGATTTCTAGATCATGCTACTTGCAAAAGATCATAGTCTACAAAAGGTTAATTTTGAAAGAAGATACCAATGAAAAAATTAAGTTGAATGATAGAGAAGAAAGCTCAATATTAGGTGCAATCATATAAAAGCTAGAAAAATTTAGTTTAAGATGTACCTTAAGATCTCCTACTATGTTCTACATGAAAAGGAAGAGTATAGATATAATAGAGATGATCTATTTTAAGTGATGTTATTATGAAGCTTGATTTTAATCAATGATATCTCTTGTGTTATGAGAGTGAGTGATTTTCTTAACTATTATTTAACTCCTTAGGTGTCATTTTCTTCTAAGAATTGTACTCTTATTTTGAAATGAATAAATAAGTTGTTATTTTTTTTACTTAAGCTTTGACTCAGTTTCTTAAGGAAAATTGATATTAAGTTACATATGGATGTTGAATTTATTATAAGATTGGTGTCAAATAATTTTGTACTTGGAGTAATTCCACAATGAAGATATAATCTTCTCACTTTATCCCTTGAGATGTATAATTTAATTTTAATTATGATTGATCCTTTAAGTAGCAATTCAATTAAAAGTTTATATTTCTACTGATATTTTGCATTTAAAAGATTTTTTTATCCAATTGAGTATCCAATTTATTTTAATATTCCTAATTTTTCTTATTTATAAGACCTATTAGCTTGTGTCAAGTTGGGTTTTCTCTTTCAAAATTTATCCTTTGTTTGTGTGAGATTTTTGTAACCTATATGCATGAGAAATTTTATGAATTTGATTAAGGATGTTTATATTTGAAATGCATAACAAGAAAAGACATTGTGAATATGTGTATTTTATACTCATCATTTAAAGAATGGTTGTGCATATTATAATTTTTTAATTGTTAATTGGATTTTTATTCTAATACCAAGTATGACATCTAAGTCTGTTAGTTTAAAAGATCTTAGGAGGCATGTGAATAAATGAATGATAATTTGTTTAATATTTTAAAGAAAATTGATAGTATATATTTTAAGATTATGGAAGAGAGAAAGATGTAGGGTCTAATGAAGTATAGGTCAATGAAAAAAATTCTCGAATGTCTCTTATTAGATAAGAGAATGCTCAATACTCAAAGACTTTAAGGGAAAAATTCAAGAGCTTCCTTAAGGAGAAAAAAATATCTTCAAAGTTCAATATGGTGTATGCTACTAATTAGAAAGAGTTACTACCTCATGAGTCATAAAAAGTAAAAAATAAATCCACGGAAGATACAAAGATCAAGGGACTTCTTCAAGAAGGATAAGAAGTAAAAGAAGATCCAAGGCTCATTGTTTTTGCATTATTGTATATATTGTAGTAAGAAAAAGAAGGTTCAAAGTTAAGTTGAGGTTATTTGATTGGTGAAAGATAAGTATTTTAGCCAAATTATGTATACAAATTCTTGATTTGATACTATTTTTGATATATGTGATGATAAAGTTATGGAGGAGAATTTAGCATGTAAGTTGACATCTTCAAAGTGGAATGAAGATTGTGTTGATGATTCCTTTGAAGAAGATGAATAATTGGATTTGGAGACTTATGTTTATGATATTAAATATTTAAATTTTATGATATTTGATAGTCACATGTTGAAGATCAAGTTGAATTAACGTTTTTTGGAACAAGCCATTAGAAGTAAGTAAAGCTGAGATTCACCTTATAAATGATAATAATATCTCTAATGATGAAGCCAGTGTGATAGATTATAGTATGTTACTCTAGCTTAATAGTGGTTTATTCAAATGTGGTGATGTGTTTTATGATGATTGAATTAGTTATAATTTATATGAGATTCATGTTTTGTAGGATAAAAGCAATGTAACTTTAGATGCCATTATTAGTAGAAACAAATATAATGATTAAAATGTGTTTAATATTGTGTGTGATGATAATGGCTATTAGTATAGTCATTGTGAAAAGATCATTAGTAGTGTTATTAACAAGATTAATAGTAATGAAACTTTCAATAATTTGAAAATATTTTTATTAATTATTATAATTTCAAATTGTGAAATGTATTAAGGAACTTCATTTTCTTTGCTATGATATGGTTGAGTAGCATGAAGGTAATTGAAGTGGTTGTAATATTTATGGTAAAGTATACTTGAGTTAAACAATTTTAAATCCCAAAAAAATCAAGGTGAGAAAGATAAAAAGAAAGGAATAAATGATGTTAGGATAATAATATCTAAACCTTCTATATGTTCTTATTTTGCATTTATTGAAAATTATGAGGTAAACATGTTAGATTTTATACTCTTAGGATGGAAGAATGGGAAGGTATTTCAAGGTAAATATTTAAAAAATTTTCCTATTTTATAACTTATTTATTATTGTATATCTATGAATAAAAGTATGCAAAGGTATGTGAGTGCATGTATTGGATTGTGTGTATATTAGTATTAGATGGTGAAGACTAGTATTTGTGAGCTTCAACTATTTCATTTTTGTTATAGTTTGTGATGCATGTGTATCATGTTAAATGATGAATTTAAAATTTTATGATCTTCATCAATTCCATCAATTTTATGACTTTTGTGTATGTGTGTTGGCATGGGAACATCTGCAAGTGCCAAGAGTCCTTTTAAGGAGAAGGAAGATGACAAAGATATCAACCTACCTCTTTGATGAAAATTGTATTCTTGTATTTTTATGAGTCATTAGAAATATTTAGTATTAATTTGGGAGATGTTGAATGTCATTTAAATGTGATTTATGTTTTGAGATTGGCTACTACTAGGAACTGCTCATTGCAACTACTCACAATCCAAATACTGCAAGCATATGCTACTTGTAGCACCTTGTAGTCTAAAGAAAATTAACTTTCAAGATGTATTAGATAACGTACTAGTGTGGGTAACTACAAGTTGTGACTTATTCATAGTAGGGAACTAGTAGAAATGTATGGGTCATAATTTGGCTACAATTTAAAGTTGAAATATGCATTTGTTTAAAATTATTGAAATATGCTAGTCATAGTCTACTCATATTTTGAAACTACTAGAATATGTTAGTAATAGTCTATTCACATTTTGAGACCATGAGCTCATGATAATTGTAGTATCTTGTATTTTTTCAAAAGTTAACTTTCAAAATGAATAACCAAGTGAAGATGAAGCTGAAAAGCTAAGAAGTACAGTAGTTAGAAAAAGCCTAGAAAGGACAAAGGTTTCTAATTTTATAGGTGTCTCATGATTTCTTAATCTTTTTTTTATGAAGAGAAAACATGTAGGTATATGAATGATGTACTATTCTATGTGAAGAAACTATGAAGTTTAAATATGAGCATTAGTATCTTCTAGATTGTTAGAATGAGTGATTATCTTGGATTTTCTTTTAATCCTTGTTTATTATTTGCCCCTAAGTATTGTAATCTAATTTTAACATGAATAAAGAACTTATTCTATTTTTTATTCAAGGTTTGAGTCGTTGAGCTCTTGAATTTCTTATGTTTCTAAGGTAAATTTTGTTTGAATTGGGTATAGGTGTTAAGATCTTCACCATTTTTATTTTCCTTGTGTCAAAAAAAAAATATTATGCATAATGAGTACTCATGTCAATATTTAGCACATTTTGAAACTAATATTTGGTGCTAGCTTTCTTAAATTTTTGGATTTTAGGATGCTGATTGAATTTTTGTTTGGTTTGAATTTGATGGCTAATTTGAATATTTCAATTTTTTTTGTATTTCGAATGTTAACATTTATAATGCAAAAACCCCTGTACATGGTCATCTAGCTTGATAGTTATTTTTCAAATCCTAAAGGAAGTATTTGTAATTCATTTTCATCACTCTATTACATGGTGTCATACCTCAAAATTTACTTAAGATAATTCATGATTAAATTAAACATAATATAATACTTGCACATAAGACATTATAATGATTATAATTAAAGAAAAAAAACCATCATAAGAATTACAAAGATTAACCAAAGAGCATGGTTAAACTAAAATACATGTCAAAGTACTTAAAGCAATAGTTTCATAACAATAAATGAAAGCTCATAATTAAATATCATAACATGATAAATCCATAATTTCAAGTATATTTGATGATATTCATTAATTAATAAGATCAAATACATCATGCCCATTGTAATATAAATCCCAAAGGAAAATAAATTTGAAAGCAAGAAAGAAAGTGTATTGTTCATGCTTCATCACCATCAAGCTCCTAGATTCTACAACTTGAATCTACCTACAAATATGCAAGAAGGATCAAAAACCTTCTAGTAGATCCAATGACCTTAGTGCACCTTGAATATGCTGTAGGATAGGATTAGATCCTACATAAGACACCATCTCAAGATCTATGATATTAGAAAACCAAAATCATATTCAAAGCTAAGGTATCCATAGGATTTGTAGAAATAGATTACTCAAAATGCACTAAAAAAAATCATCGATAAGAACTATTGGTTCATAAAGGTCTCATCTATCTTGAATGGTTTTAGCAACCTTGCTTAAGGGCTAGTTCAACATACCTCATCCTGTCTTGGATGAAACAATACTAGAAGTAAATTCATGTGGAACATTATAATACTATCCTTATGCATCCAAAAATCAATCACGACAATTACAAGGGATGTAAGCAAGCATTGATTCTCTAACAAATCATGTCATAATGACTACACATTATCATAGTGCACATGAAACTATAGGAAATTTGGGTCACATGTGGTATCTAACCCTACTATCAATAATGCCTACCCATAGATACATAGACTAGGATACCTAGGGTACAATCATAGGCAATGTGAATTAAGTTCTAGAGGCCAACATGGATACCCCACAATGCCTACTCATTGACACATTGAATGCATCGTCAAGAGATTGAAAAATTAGGGAATACATAAGCCATGATACCAAAGGTTAGAAATAGTTCCAAAGGATATAAGAATGGCATGAAACAAGTAAGAACTAAAAAATAAAATAATAATCATAATGATGTGGTATCACTTAGATCAATGTATTTCTCGTAAAATGATGTAGTCACTTTCCTCAAAATTTTAATCTATTTTCTAAGTTTATGTTTGTTTGGATAAGTTGAAATTCTTCAAGGACCAATGAGAACCTATTTGAAGATACATGAATATTCTAGACTTCAAATTAGATATGTTTTTAAACTTCCCTAGTAGAATATATGTCTACTACAAAACGTCTACAATACAAAAGAGATGTCTTTTCTAGATAGGTAGATGTCTTATCAATAAAATACATGTATTTTTGCAACTCTTTACACTTGGAAAAGATAGTCCCTAACATCCAAGATGTTCTATTTAAATGGAAGAGGAATAGAAATAGCTAGAATAAATTAATCAAATAAAATCATTCACTAAGGAATCTAAGAGTAAGAAGTTTAAAGCTAGTAATTACAAGAAAATAATTAATGTATTAAAATAATAATAATGAGATAAATGTTGAATTTGTTCCTCTATATTTATAATTTAGAAGACATACAACACATAAGGTTAGATCTATTAGAACACAAAGATTGAATGGATATTAGAAATGAAAAGCTTGTATAATAGGAATAGATAAAGAATGCATGTAATCATAAATATTTAGTTAACATACGACCCTATGTTTACCAAGATAATATAGAAACATCAGTTCTCAAAAGCATATCTAATAGGTAAATTTCATAATAGTTAGAAAAAGCTAGACAAAAGTCAAGTGCAGAATAGAAAGTTCAAGTGGAATTGAGTAAGAAATAAAATAAAGCTTAAGTTTTATAAAAGATAATATTCTTTTAAAAAAGTCAAACCACTAGTTCACAACATTTACCACCATCCTATAAACCCTTTCTTAGTAAGAAGCATTAATAAATTAGTAATTTTTAACTATAATCCAAAAGATAAACAAATAGTAATTTTATAAAAAAAAGTACAAAGATGTTTCTAAAAGAAATAATTGAAATTAGAATATTTATGAAAATAAAATTCCCAATTTATAAGTAAAAAAGGTTAATTAAAAATTTCAAAAATAATTAAGCACAAATAAAATACTAGAAAGATCATAAGATCAATTTCATAATAAACATTAAAAAATTTGTAAAAGACTTAAAACATGATAAATATTAACAAGAGATGATTAAGAATAATTCAAGGGTTAGGAGCACAATATTTTACAATCCTTCTCAATGAAATAATTCTTCTTCTAGAAGATTATATCAAAGACATCCTCCAAAGTAATTCACCACATCTCTAATATTTTGCTTCTTCCCATGACACATTGAAAATATCATTCTTAAAGGCTGTCAACCATATTTCCATTATGAACTTCATTACATGAAATAGATATTATTGTTAGGCTTTACTTACACCTTCATATCTTCTTCAAAATGCTTCTTTAAAGTACTTGTTATTGACCTTTATCAGTATCTATGAAATTTACAGATAACTTTGATCAGTGATCCAAAACCTAGCTTTGATACCAACTTGTCAAACCCAAAAATTAACTTAAGATAATCCATGATAAAATTATACCTAAACTAATAGTTATTCATATGGTGTTATTGTTGCATTGGAAAGATTCAGTTGTTGGAAAATTGAAAGTTCTTGGTAGAAATAGTTTGACCTTGGATCCCAAGGGCCTCCAAGAAAGAGAATTAAAGGCACCCTAGATAGTCTTGTTGATCACCTAGGGACTTAAAAAAGTGTAAATAGGGTAAATGATTTAAAAAAGAATATAGATCAAATCTAAGAGAAAGCACAAAAATTAATCATAGTACAAACTTGCATAAAGAATTAACTATAAAATTTATTGTAATAATAAAATATTCAAAGTATATAGTTTAAAATGTGTACAAATTTTATGTCCAAATGCATAGGGAGTTTCAAAGATGAAGCTTGAAACTTACTGAGGCTAGCAGGTTGTGTTCTATAGTCAGCTTCATGATCCAAGTACTTCCTAGCTTTAATTTCCAAAACTCCTTGCTAGTTCTTAGGTTGGATCTGTAGCATTGGTTATGAAGTGGTGGATACTATGATTGACCTTTTGATGCTATTGAAATATGCTAAGAGTCTCTAATGCTCAGCCAATTGCTAATTTGATTCAAAAGGTTTAACAAATACCAAAGATTGCAAAAGTTGTGGAACCTATTCAATGTGTTCAAAATATATTTTTATAGGCCATATAGTTGCTGATTTGGGATTGTAATTTTTTTCCATGATTTCTAATAGATTGGAATAATTTGCAAGTGTAGCAAGCCATTAATTCCAACATATTTTTCCACTTATAGTAAGTTTGATGCACCCATGCCATCAAAACTATGCTAAGTACTATAAATAGTAAATGGACTTTGAAAACTATGTTGGCTTCACCAAAACTATGCTAGCCTTGGAAATCTATGTTGGTCTCATGGAATCCTTATTGGCTTCATGAAATCCTTACTAACATTGTTGAAATCCTCTTTCACCTTGTGGACTCCTCACTAGTCTTGTTGAAATCATGTTGGCCTTGTTAAAAAAATAAAAGTCCAACAATTCCAACATTGGGTGTAGGTGGTTCCCATGTAGTTTTGGCTATGACCAACATAAAACCCATGAAAAATCCAAATTTGGTAGTACTCAAGGCATTTTCAACCTTTTCAATCCTAAAGATAGGCAAATTTTTTCCACTTGGGAAGTGAAGTTACAACAACTTATGAGGCATTTTTCAGCCCCAAAAAGTTAAGGTATGTGAAATTGCAGCTCATGGGCTACAAACCTCACATTTTACAATAAAGTTTAGCCTCAAGTTTAGTGGTGAAGGTTGCAATGCCAAAAGGTTGCAATATGAATTTTCTTGATGGTGTTTCATTGGCCCCTTTTGTTGATATTTTGGGGATTAACCTAAGAGACATTGACAAAGAATATGAAACATCACTGTAGGTCCATCACCACCATTCCCTCTTTGCACTTAATTTAGTGGCTATCAAACCATGCCAAAGGGTGCTTGTGATCATGGGATAAGGTTACAGCAAGATGACATAGGGTACAATCTATATTCAGTTACAAGGGGATGGTCATAGGGGTTAATAATGAATTTCATATGTTGAAATTATGGAAATGATTATTTTGCTAATCAATGTAGTCCTGATGTTTCCTACTTTGATGTGTTGACCACTTGATAATGTAAACACTCCACTCCAAGGCTTTTCTGGTCATTAGGCTTCTTCCATTGATTTTTTGAAGCTATTAATCTATCCTTTGGGGCTTCATTGGTCTTTTGTAATCTTGGAAATTTTCTTTCCCATTTTTTTAGGGTGAAACCTTCATTGGGTTTTGTTACTAAGGTTAAATTTGATTTGATTTTCTTGTTGAATGAGATGTGTTACATCCAACAAACTTGATGGTGGAGCATGCCAAAGGAGATGTCACATAGCCATAATGCATGCATGTTAAGCATTAGTCATCATTATTTTTTAGGATAAGGAAGGTTATAATTAGGTCATGACTTTGGGTCTAAGGGGGATAACGGAAGTGATATGAAACAAGCACTCTTAGCATAGCACCATAAGCTAACCAAATGTTGCACATCAAGGTCATGTGGTAACTTGCTATCATGATGAGTTGCATATTTAGGATGACTTATAGGATTTATCCTAGAAGCACAACTTCAAGAAAACAAGAATACAAGACAAATAAAACATGTTGTTACAAGATAATGCATAGGGAAACATGAGAAAACTAGCAAACCGTGTCACCATATGTTATCATTATTGCAACATAGAAAGATCTGTATGATGTGCATTAGATTTACAAAGCTTGTAGTTAATTCATTTTTCATAATATATATATAGAATTTGCAAGCTCACTTATTAGTTGTAAAGGCTATCGATGTTAATAGTTGATCTATACTTGTAAAGAAGATCATGTCAAATGTAATATGATTTGAGATAGAAATGCCTAACTGGATTGGTCAATTCATTCCCATCCATGTCCACCACTTTGAAGGTGGCATTGTCATAGGCCTTGATGACCAAGAAAGGTTCTTCCCAATTAGTTGAGAACTTGTCTACATGCTCATGAATATCCTTAAGGACGAGGTCTCCTTTTTTGAACTTTTATATGTTTAGGTCAAGATGATGCTATTGTTTCTAGTTCTCTTGGTACCATTCGATGTGAGTAAGCATTTGTATTCACTACTCTTCTACTGAATCTAGGTGAATGGTATGAAACTCCTTATTTTTCTCATCGTTGAGGAGTCCAATAGAGTCACTCTAATCAATGGAACCTATAATTCTAGGGGAAAAATTACTTTAGATCCATAAATCAAGCTATACAGGGTTACACTAATTGTAGTTCAAAATGTAGTTTGATAGGCCCAAAGTGTGTGGACAAGTTGCTCATTCCACTTATGTTTGCTATTATTTAGCATTCTTTTAAGAAAGTTTATGATGACCTTGTTACTAATGTTAGATTATCCATTGACTTGATCATAATATGGTGACAAAAAGGAATTCTTGATTCCTAGGTCCTGATAAAAGGCTTGCATTTCTTGGCTACTAAACTATGGTCCATTATCCATGACTATAGTTAAAGGTATGCCAAAATAGGTGACTATGTTATCCAGTATGAATCTATAGATTTGTTGAGACATTTTTTTCCTTATGGGGATAACTTCAACCCACTTTGTAATGAATTTAGTTGTAGTAATGATGAAACTATTCATTGTGGAAGAATTAGGTGTTATAGGTCTAATAATTTCTAATTTCCATCATTGAAATGGCCAAGTTATCTGAGTAGTGTGTAACTCACTTGGTGGCACATGTATTAGGTTGTTATGTCATTGACATGTATTGCAAGGTTTAACCTTCTTCAGGTAATCACTTTTTATATAGGCCCAATAATAGCCTAGTCATCAAATCTTCATGGAAATGGCTTTAGGTCCTATATGTGCCCCAAATATGCCTTCATGAACTTGCCCAAGGACTCTATAGGCTTCAATTTTTCCCAAGCACATTAACAATATGTCATCATAGGATCATTGACATTGTGTGTTATTGCCTATAATGACATACATTTTTTATCTTTTACATACAACATACTTTTGAAAAGCAGTAAGTTTTTGTGGATATTTACCATGCATTAATTAAAATTTGATATCATCATACCACTCATTTTGAGGAGTGGTATTGATAGAGGCTATGAAACTACCTTTAGTATTTTGCATAATGGGAATAGCACAGTTCACGATTAATGAAGTTAACTTGCTAAACACATCAGATATCATACTTAGGGCTAAGGTCACAATGAAATTGATTATCATGTTCCTAGTTCAAGGTATATGTTGGATACCAACATGTATAAATATGTGCATTAGTTCCTAACATATATCAAAATAGGGTTGCAAATGTTTGGCTTTACAAGTGTAAACATTCATTACTTTGTTAACCATAAATTATGAATCACCTTTTATCATTAGGAATTTGATTCATTGTTCATGAGATACCATCATTCCTTTGATTAATCCTTCATACTCCACCACATTATTGGTACATGGTAATTGGAAAAGATAAGTGAAGGTTTGGATTATACTAGAAGGTGATGTTATGCTGGTGGTAGCATTGACCTCATGGGTAGTTAAGGCTCCGTAAAGTGCATAATTTCCTCATATCCCTCAAGTACTTTGCTAACAATGTTTCTATACTCATTAGGGAATTCAGGATCAATGGTTGTATGGTCTTCCATTGGGGAGGTTGTAAGTTATGTGACTATAGCTTGACTTTTGGTTGAAGCTTGGAAGATGTAATATAGGTCAAACTTAGTTATTATAGCTTTCCAACAAGCTATATGGCTACTTTCATAAATATTACTTGTTATGGATCTAAGTACATTATCTCTGCAAATGATATTGACTTACCTCCTAAAGAGGTAGCATGTCCACTTCTTCAATGAGAAGCTTAGAACTAGACAATACTTCTCCACCACAGTGTGTTGAGTCTCATAGGCAATCAATGCAGGACTTAGGTAGTATACTAATAAATCTACTTCATCATCTCATTTTTGATAGAGTAGAGAGGCAATGGATACATCAAAGATAGCAAGGTAGATGTAAAAAGGTTTATCCTTTTATCCTAGATAGACCATGCGTAGTTATGCTAATGTTTTCTTAAGGTTTTCAAAGGCTTCTTGGCATTGAGCCATCAGTCCTAGCAAACTCCTTTCTTGAGTAAGTGTTGCATGGGTTATAACTTATCTGTGATCTTAGTAATGAAATTATGGATAAATTGTAATCTACCTTGTATTCATCAAATCTTCTTAAGGTTAGTTGGTACTACCAAGTTGGATATGGCTTTAACCTTATCAGGATCGACATGTATCCTTTCTTTGAATATCACAAAGTTGAGCATCTTACTGGTTTCGATACCAAAGACAAAATTCTATGGATTAAGCCTAAGATCATACTTAAAACATAATTTCAACACAAGGTCGAGGTCATGCACATGGTCATTGGCTATTTTGGATTTAACAATGATGTCATCCACAGTCATTAAGTAGCTCTAGCATATAATCACTAATGATATATGTTAAGGCTTGTTGGTAGGTCACGCCTAAATTCTTTAGACTGAGGGATCATGAAGGTCATAACAAATTAATGCTCTAAGTTAATGATAACTTGATCATATCCCAAGAACCCACCCATGAAGGATAACAAGGCATGTCCAACTGTAGTATCAATAATTTGGTCAATACTAGGCAAAGGGAAGTCATCTTTAATAGTTGTTGAGGTTCCAGTAAGAAACTTAGTTTCAATGTTTTCTCCTCACCATTGTACATCATGATAGGAAATTCAACCAAAGAGTCTTTAGTGATGTCACTAGTCTCTAGGTCATGGGTTTTAAGTAGGTTTTCTTGTCACTTCAGAGGTTTCTCTATTAACTCTATGTGGTCAATAGGGCTCTTAGGCTTAAGATCTAAGTGATTAAGGTCAATGAATAGTTCAAAATTACCATGAGGCCCCTTTTAGGATTAAAGGTATAAAATGAGATCAAATGAAGGCCAAATGATGGTTGAACCCCATCCAATAATGTCAATAATGGTTAAAATATAGTAAATAGAGGCCATGAGAGGGAAGTTAAGGTAAATAAGATGTACTAAAGGTCAAACAACATGGAATGAAGATAAATGATGGTCCAATGATGGTTAAATAGGGTTAAATGAAGGTCCAACCCTATCAAATGATGTTTTGGATGGTCAAACAAGATCACACTAATGTCCAATGGTATTAGTTGATGTTAAATCAAGTCAAATAAGGTCAAATGATGCCAAATGATAGAAACATTTGCTAAAATTTGGGTCAAATGATGCTAAAATGATAAAATGAAGCGAAATTATCTAACAATAAAGGTAAGTAATGTATAATAAGGCCAAAACAAGTTAAAATAAAAAATAATGAGGTCAAACCTTTCAAGGTGGAAAACATGGCTAATATTGGTCAATTAAGGTCAAATTTTATTAGTTTTAGGCCTTAGCCTACCATGGTGGTAGGCTATAGGTTTGATGTGGGAGTTTGGACACTTGGAAAGGTCATTTTGAGGTTGTTTGAAGGAAAAAATAGGGCTTTTTTTTTAAAAAAAAAACTATGATAGCACTCATCAGAACTACACTAGCCAATGTAGTGTTGGTAGGCCCTAGCATAGTTTCTATCAAATGTGGATTCCAAGATCTATTGGGATAAGTTTTAGGTTTTTGATGGCATGAGTTATTACTGTAGTGGATTGGGAGTGGATATTGATCAATTTTGGCACCAATGTAATCTTCTAAAGATACCCCATGCTACTAAAAGTGAAAACTATGCTAGACAACATAGGTTTCTTTGGCCCTAGCATAGTTTTACATGAAAACTTAATTTCTATTATCTTTGGCTTAGAATTTTTGCTCTAGCAACCTCTAGGGAAGCACAAGGATGCCAGGGTTTTTGAATGATCACTTGGAAGCTAAGATGAGTGGTTGAAAGTGTCATTTGAAGCTTGGAACCATAAAACTATGTTGGCCAGCATAGTTTCCTTAGGTCCTAGTGTTGTTTCATGGGAAACATTGATTTTTGACATCTCAAGGCTGAAACATAAGCTTAATAAAGTTACTAGGATAGCACAAGAATATCAAGGTTGTAGACTAGTCATTTAAAGGTCAAAATAAGTCACTGATGTTGTAGCTTGGGGCCTTGAATCCTCAAACTATGCTAGCCAATGTAGGTTTGGATGGCCCCAGCATAATTTGATAAAACTTGATCTTTTCATGATCAAAATAAGATCAAATGATAGCTAGTTCCAAGGTTTCAATATTCTAGGCTTTTTAGTCAAGTTTCAAGGAATCCAGAGTACTATGAGATAGTCAAATATGCTCATGAAATTAAAACTACATTGACTAACATATTTTTTGTCCCCTCCATTATATTTCTGTTGAAAAATTAACTTTTGGATGGTTCAAAAGGTCAATCAACTAGGTTCTTGAACTCTTGGTATTATTGGTGCCCATAGCTAGGTATTAGATGCAAAATTGTTGATTCTATAGGTTATTGAATCCTTGATATGGCCACCTCCCTAAAACCTACATTGGCTAGCATAATTTTTGGGGTCCCAACATAGTTTTGATGAAAATTGGAATTTTTAGGATTAAATCAATGTTGGATGGCATCTTGTTTCAAGATCCAAGTTTTTAGGCTTCCAAATGCCTTCCTAGTCAAATCTCAAGTCATTGAAAGTGTGGTTTGTCCATTAAATCTGCCTTGGAAACAAAAACTACACTAGCAAACATATTTTTGATCTCTATCTACATATGTTTATAGGAATATTGAATTCTAGATAGTTTAGAAAGTCAATCGACCAGGTTTATGGGATTTTGTGATCACTAGGGTTTATGGATAGGGTTTAGGCTTACAAGTTTTGGTTTCAAATGTCATATGAATCTTGATCTAGTTATCTCAACCAAAACTACATTGGCCAACATATTTTTTGGAGGCCTTAGAATGATTTTGGGGAAAGTGAATAGTTTTGACCATTTTTGACTTATTTTCCAGGGTTTGCTAGCCTTAGAAAGCTCTAGAATGGTTGTGGGATTAGGTTGATCCATTTAGAGGTTGATCTAACTAGTTGATGATCTATTCTTAAATTTCCTTAGAAAACGCATACTAGGACCATGCTAGCCAACATAGTTTTAGAGTTCCCTAGTGTAGTTTTTAGGTTAAGATGATTTTTAACTTATTTTTACTCCTTTATTTGGAAACCCAAGGTTACCAGAGTCTCCAAGGAGGCATTAAGGACAGGTCTTACCATTTTTAAGGTTTGTAGAGGCTCAACTGACTCTCATGATGATCAAACTTTATGAAACTATGTTGGCTAGCATAGTTTTGGTCCCCCTCAGCATGGTTTCTCAAGAATCATGCCTTTTACATCTTTCAACAAGTTTTAGGGGGCTCTTGAGCTTCCAAAGGCTCCAGCTAGGGTTTGGAGCTTTGTGTGATCATTTTAGAGTCAATTGGAAGTCTAGCTAGTGATGAGAATTTCCATCCCCCATGAAAATTTTTTAGCTAGCATAGTTTTGATCTTGGCCAACATAGTTTCTTAAGAATGACTAGTTTTGACTATATGTTGGCCTTTCTTAATGTTCAGGAATTTCCAGTAGTCATAGTTAGTTTCTAGTTTTAGTATGAGGCTCTTTTGGATTTAATAGCTTAAGTATGGATTGTTGGAAAACATGTTTTTGTAGTGTTTAAGGCTTGGAATCCATTCCAAGGATTATTTGGGAATAGATCCCAGTGTAGTTTTGCAGTAGAGGTTGTAAATCCCACTATATTGGGATTTTTAATGGTTTGCATGGGAGGTGCCTAGAGGGGCTCACCCAAGTTCAAATGATTTTTTATTTTAAAAATTCCAACCAACCTAGCATATTTCAACTTTCCTCTTATGAAATTGGATTTCACTATGAGTTGTGTGGGTGTTTTGGACATGGTGCTTGAATTACTAATGCATATGTGTGGAAATACCTCCCACATTATAATTTTACCAAAATCAATTCTCCTATCTCATCTCACACAAGAAGTAGTTCAAATCAAGGCTTGCCCATCAATTTTGGCTCGCATCCATCCTCAATGTAGATTTTCTAGAATTCACCAAGAATTAGTGTAGCTACAAGGAAGCTGTATGGGATTTGAAGATTTTCTACCATTGCTTGCCCAAGATGTCCAAGAGAAGAGCATCCGCAAGCAAAAACTAGCCCTAGAGGAGGCAAATGCTACTACCAAGGAAATATCCAATCTATTATGGCCTCTTATTGAAGAAGGTTCATCAACCATGGTTTCCAAGTACCCTTTCCTAGCTATTTTTTCTCAATTTTGGCTTAAAACCTAGGCATTTTGAAAGATATAAGGCTATTATTCAAAGAATATTTAGCTTTTTGCCATTTAAGTATTATGTTTAGATTTTGGCCATGTGTTCATAATGTTATTTTGGCCTTAGCATCTACTCATGCCAAGTTTTAAATTGTTTTTTTTCCTTGTTCTATGCATTTTCATTATTTTGACCAAAAAGTAATGCAAAATTTCATTTTTCTTATAAGCAATTGGCATAGAATTTTTGGTTTCTAAGGTCATAAGGTTGTTTTTCATTATTTAATGGTCAAATTAGTGATTAAAACACTAATTTCTAACTTATGGTTAATTTTGTATGAATTTTTTTGTAAGTTAGTGCATAATGATCTTTTTGGTTTTTTCTTCTTTATTGTTTTTACACCTTTGAAACTAGCAAGGTTGACACATGAAATAAATTTTTTTGACAACATTATAGCTTCTTGGGAATCCTTAGGGCTATGTGGGAGGTTTTGGCATTAGTTTTGAAATTTTTTGAAAATTTTCATATTTTTTTAGTGTTTTTACTACAATAGTTTTTCTACAAACTGCATTTTTTGCAAAATTTAAAAATGTTTCTGGGCTATCATGTGAATTTTCTCTAGGCATATAGTTCTAATGTTGATGTCAAATATTTCTCAAATTTTGTAGATATACAATATTGAGACTTAGAAAATTTTTTTCAATAAAAACTTATCATTTTTTGTTGGTGTTAACTGTCCTATACAATTGTAGTTTCAATTATTGAAACTACAAACCTCCTAGACTATATAGGTAGTGTTATTACAATTTTGGTGTTTTTTGTGAGTGGTTTAGGCATTTAGTGGTTATTTAAATGTTGTCTGTTAATTCCCAATAGTCTTTTAATTTTCTTAAAAAAAAATTATTTAACTCTCTTAGAGTTTTACTATAGCCATTTCACCATAAACTAGGATTTCTAGTAAAACATCTCATCAAATTCATGTTGAAATTTTATAACTATTATGAAATTTTGGTTCTCATAGTTTTAAATTTTTTTTACATAAAATTTCTGTAATTTTATGTGTATCTCCATTATGAGGCTACAATCGATACTAATATGCTACTTAGTTTTGTCTATTTTCCTTGTTAAACTTTACTTTATTTTTAATGTTTGAGAATGGTGAGTTTATTTTTTTAGTCTTGTGTGAAAAATTTGACATCATGCTCATAAGTTTTGTTTGAAACTTGTGTTATTCTTTTTTTATCGTCATACAAGGTTCTAATGGTCATTTTTGGATTGTGCAAGACCTTCTCATGGTAACTGAGCTAGTTAGCTTGTTGTGCTACATACACACACCAAGATCCAACACTCCACCTCCCAATATGGTCTTCAAACATGGTTACCCCTATTTTAGACTAGGAACCATAACATTCTTTTCTTTCCTACTTTAAAACTTCAACATGGTCATCTGATCACACCTAGCATTAGACACTAGCTATAATTCAAGAGATCCCATTATCCCATTTTGCCAACCTGATCATCAAGTTCATAGTTGACAATCACGACACTCATGTGGAAGGTGAAGAGTTCAAAAACACATGTACACCACAAGCATACATAAGTTATCTAAAATTTGGGATATCCCTAAGTTTGATCAATACAATCCCAACAATATGTTAATGATAGGCCACCGAGTCCACACTTTGTTCAAAACCCTCCTAGAACTTTCTACCATTTGAAAAGGTAAGTGTAATTCTAAGTTTTTTGGTTCAACATTTCCTTTCACTAGTTAACTTATATTTAATAGTTTTTTTCTATTTTGGGTTTAACTACTTGCAAGTATAGGGTA
Source organism: Gnetum montanum (assembly GCA_015680685.1). Classification (NCBI taxonomy): domain Eukaryota; kingdom Viridiplantae; phylum Streptophyta; class Gnetopsida; order Gnetales; family Gnetaceae; genus Gnetum; species Gnetum montanum. The sequence continues at coordinate 147,750 of MNCI01029749.1, read as the reverse complement.
GATGACCAAGGTTTGATTAAGAGTGATTAAATTTTACCCTAGGCCGACACAACATTAGAGGTATTTTTCAAAAGCCAAGAAGTGAGGCTCATGGGGATGGAGCAACTCAAGGATGACTTTGGCAAGTATACCTCATACTACCCTTAGGCCTACCATAGGTGTTTAGCTAATAGGATGACTCATAGTTGGTGGGGTATCCTAGATTTGGACACATAGACACATATACTCCTTGGGGTCTCCACATTGCCTTCATTAGGTAAGCAAGGCTAGAATTTATCTATTTATTTATTATATGATGTTAAAATTTTCTAATTATGCATTTGTTTGAATATCTAGGATTTAGTTGTTTCACTAGTTTTATCATTGTGGATAAAATTTTTATTTTAATTTGTTATGTTTATTCTATTCTAGTTTGTATGTGCTTATGCTAAAGCTAATGGACCATTTCCATCATGTTGTAGTAGCTACATCAACATCCACCATTGTCGTGATTACTTTAGGACATGTTGAGAAAACACTTATCCTCAAGATTGGTGAGGTGGATTTAGCATAGCATTGGTTGGCTAGGTAAACACCTAGAGACATCCAAGCAAGGATTTCTAGTGTAGGTTTTCTTGACTTATTTATGGCTCCTAGCCCAACCATACCTATTCCTAAGATGGTGAATGTCATTGACTCTTTTGATAAAGGAGTCAAAAAATTCACCATCCATGTTTGCTATGTGCCTATCACTTTGGCCATCAATGAATCTGCCTTTAGTGACCTCTTTGGTATCCCTTGTAAGGGCATGAAGGTTTCCAATAAAGTAGTGAAAGAGGTGAGCCATAAGAAGGAGTTGGAAGAATGGTTAAAAACTCATTTTGATCATGCTGGATTGCCTCTAGACTAGTGCTCAATTGTAGAGGTTAATAAGATGTACCCATTATTATGGTCTAAAGAATTTTCTACATTGTCATTACATAAGAAGATCTTGGGCATTCAACAAGCATGGACCAAGAAAAAGGTCCTAACCAAAGGTGGTTAATTCAAATATGCTGCTCACTTGGCTTTTGAGCTATGAGAGGAGATCCTCAAACTCCAAAAAAACCTTGAGATGATATGTTATATGGATTTTTCATTTTTTGTATCATATCTAAGGAGGTTCATGGAGTTCTTGGTGATGAAGAGGGATGGAAGATGGGTAAGTCATGATCCATTCCAACTCTCTAAATCTTGGATGAAATACATTATTCCAACTATGGAAGTTCAAAACCCACTAGTGAAGGATGCTAGGAAATCACTGTCTATTACCACTAATCATTTTAGTGGTATGCATTGTTCCTTCCCTGATAGCATGGGGATTGAAACCCAAGTTACTCATGGAAGTGCTAAGAAGGCCAAGGAGTTACATTCAAAGGTTGATGGTGAAGCCAGAGAAAAGTTGAAGAGGCCTATTATGGAGAAGAAAACACCAATAGTTGAGTAACCTACCTTGAAGAGATTATCCATTAGACTTGGCAAGGCACAACATGTGGTTATAGGTATGTTTTATTTTTGTTTTTGTTAAGTTATTTTTCATCTATATTTCATATTATATGGTCATGTTGTTATTTTATTTTAGACATGTTATTTTATATTATATTGTGTTTTTGTTCTATGTTTTATCTTTGTTACTCTTGTAGGTAAATAACAAGAATGGATAGCTAAAGTGGCAGCAATAGAGGTGAAACAAAAATATTGGAGGAGAAGGCTTTACAAGGGCATGAGGATGTGGGGCTATCCCATATCATATTGAATGTCCTTGATGCCATATTTGAAGGTTCACAGTTTAGTGAACCTCTTGTTATTATCTTGGATGATCTTATAGGTATTTATGAATTTTGTTTTGTATGTTACATTTTGTAGTTTCATGTTTGAACTTGGTTTTAATCATTAGTTAATGGTTATGCTCATTGTAGTTCCTGAACCTCAACCATACACTTTAACTTCTACATTTTGCATGAAATCATGGGTGGAGATCCCTAAAAAAATGAAGTTTATGTGTGGGATGGAAAAAGACATGATTGATTGGTTGCAACAAATTGCTCCCAATGTTGGTAAGAATCTTATCTTATTTTACCTTTAATTGTGTTTATTGTTTATTCATTTTAATTGTTTTCAATTTCATGATCTTTAAGTCTTATGGTTATATGGTTTTGGTTGTTTAAAAGGTTTTTGGTCATTTTGTTATTCACTATTTACCCATTTTATGTGTTTACCCTTGTTTTATTGCTTACAGTGTCCAAGGTTGGATGGGTTTCCAATTGTGTCATTAATATTGATGAACTACACAACCTATTGTTGGAAGTGAAAAATATTCCATCAAAGTTATATGAGAATGCCACTGAATGTGCACTCTCATATGTTAGAACTTTGTGGAAATGTCAACACTCTATCTAATTCCTATGGGAGTGAGTTGTAGCATTGGAAAAGGAGAATAAAAAGTAGGTAAAAGAGATTAAAGACCTTGGGGATTGCAAGGAGTTTGTAGAAGTCCAAGTGGCTAATAAAGACTCCTTGAAAACTAAGGAGATAAAATGGTCATGGTATTGGAATGCCATCGACAACTGGGATTCTCTTGCTAGGAGCCTTGCAGAACAAAAATTATAGATGGAATTGTTGGCTCAGAAATCCAAGGAGTGGAGGGACTATTATGCTTGGATCCTTGAATGGGGCTAAGCACAAAAGGATCACAAAAATAAATACAAGGTTGAATGGAAGAGCCACCTAAAGTGGCTATAAGAGGATCCATAGAGAGATGTAAGTTAGAGATGTTCATGAAGGGAATCAACACAGAGTAGGCCTTTAGGTTTTTTGAAGGTTTTCTAGTTGTTTTCAATTCCCCTACTTCTTAGATCACCACCACTTTAGGGGAAGCAACTACTACCATCAAGGAGAGGAACATCTTGATAAGTGTTAATCTTGGGGAAGTTGATTAAGCCAACATGACCAAAGACTAGATTCCCCATTATCTAAAGGTTGGTCTTTGGAGCTTCCCTGTAGAAGATGCTATACCTAAAAATTCCTAGGTTTGTTTTCTTTTTTATAAATTTCTTTATCTTAGTATATTTTAGTTTGGTTTAATTTGCAATTTAGTTTCTTGTTGCATTGATTACTAATTGGACCTTTGTTGTTATGGTTGGTATAGATACCAGGTGATAGCAGTGATCCTAGTGGTAACAACATTGATGATGCTCTCCCTTCCCCTCCACATGTACCTTAGTCCCACTAGTTAGATCATGATTTTGGGATATTTGCTATTGATGTTATAGTGTTATGACTATGTTTAGCCTTTGGTTGTTATGAGATTGTTATTATTTTGTTACTACACAGTTTAGTTGTGGCTATTGGACTCTTATTTTATTTTATATGTTATTGTGCATTAAACTCTTTTCACACTATGTGATTATGGCTATAGGTTATGGAAATTTTGGTTATTATTACTTTTAATTTTTCTGATATGTTTTGAATATTCCTAGTTTCATGCATTTTATGCATTTTACATTTTATTCACATTATGCGGCTACATTGGTTAAACCAAATAGTTATAAGGCAATAATTGTTATAGTAAAATGTAAATTTACTTGGAAAATAAAATGTAAGCTAAGGTATAATGGATATAATGAAGATAAAGTAGAAACAGGTCATAAAGCTATCACCAGTTTAAGGCCTTATTAGGCCATGTGCATTGCCAGTTTTAGGCCTTAGCAAGCTAGGGTAAAATTTTTATAAGTTTTATATTTTAAAATTTTTATGGATTTTTCAAGTTTTAATATTTTTATGGTATTTTCATGTTTTATGTTTTAGAAAATACAAGACATAAAAAGGTAAATTGTAAATAAGAAAAAATCATAGGCTATGTGAAAAATAAAGTTAAAATAAGGCAACAAAAATTAATGTAAATGTAAATAATATTTAAGCTAGGCTAAGAAAGTAAAGGAGAAGGCTACATAGTTATTGGCTTAGGGGTAAGTGAAGAGGAAACATATGTCAATCATGCAAGGGTTTTCTACATGGTCTTTGTTGCATGATCTTGTACTCTTCATTTCCCTTGATAACCACATTGAAGGGAAGCTCTTCCCATGATGCATCCATGATTCCATTACTGTTGATTTTGGCCTCTTCTGCTCTATCAAGCTTCTTAACTTCGTCCTTTCTTATAAGAGTTTCTTCCTGAAACTTCACTTCAAACCCTTTCTCTACATCAACATTCTTGATTTCTAAGGGAATTGCACTATCACCATGAATGATTATCTCAACTCCCTTGTCAGGCAAGTGAATTTCTTGGTGGATGGATGAGGCAATAGCTCATAACTAAGCTATCCAACACCTTCCCAAAATGAGGTGGAATCTTGGTGTCTCTTCCATCACCAAGAAATTGGCTATTGTGGGGAATTGAAGCCTTTGAATAGAACGCATAATCTGTTAAAGGATTTGAGAGAAAAAGTAGAGGTATTTTGAATGTCTTCTATTAGACCTAATTGTTCAACAATGATATAGGATATGACATTGGTGCCTACTCCATCATCAACATGCACCTTGTATCATCCAATTCTTATTGTTATGAGGAGAGGGGCCTTCATTATCTTACCATCTTGTGGGTTGGTTTTGACCTAGCTATCATGAAACACTACTACTATTGACTTCATTTCTTCCCTAGGTGAGTGTGGTAGCATCACAACATGGATAGAATCTTCACTAGTAGGGATGTCCTCGTTGATGACAATTGAAGTTAACATTTTCACTAGGCTTCATGATGAGTAGTAGAAGTCATTACCAAGTCATAAAGGCTTAAAGAGGTGTTCTATATTCAAAGACTATTTCATGTATTCCATAGCATTAAGGAATTCTTTGTCATTGGCTATTGACTTCTCATTCTTGTTGATTTTGACTTCCTCCATGCACCCCAAGATGCGAACTTCATGTTTTGATTATTATGGTTTGGCCTCTTTACCCTTTTGATGTGGCATGCGATCCTCACTTGGCTGATTTGTTAAAGCATCTTGAGTGTTAGAGCTCATGGGAATGGCTAAGATAAGAATGGGCTTTAGTGGACCCATCTCCTTCCATGCCTTGGCATGCTTGTTATCTTTGTTGTTAGGCTTCAACATGGACTTATTGCATTGTTTTTTTAGTGATTTCTTAACATTAGGCTGCAAATAAGTGGTTGCATTAGCTAGCATGGGAGGATGTTGTTTGGTTATAATGGGAGGTTGCACTTTAATCACAAAGGGTTCTTTGAGAGGCATTGGTGATGGTATCCTTACAAAAAAAGGGATTCATAAACTAGAAAAAGTTAAAGGACCCCTTTTGTTATGACAACGTACCTGAATAATGAACAGATCCTTCATAGGTCTTGGATTTGTACTTACATTAAATGTAGCTATGGTGTAAGGATTGTTATTGACATTCAAGGAGCCTTTGTAGACCTACATCAACTAGTTTAGTGGCCTAACTATTAGAGGTGTTGAGAAATACCTTTTTATTATCTATCATTCCTTTTAGGTCATCCTTCAGGGTAAGAAAAAGTTAGTCTCATGACTTGGTAGTTGATGATAATGTAGAATTGGTTGAGTTTAAAGTACTTCGGTATGGGTGGGTCATCCCTAGTTGCCATAGTGGGGTCCTTTCTAATCTTACATATTCAATAATGCGTCTTGTAAGTATTCTCTATCATTTTTTAATATTGGATATATCCACTCTTAAACAATTAATGAAGGAGTTCAAACAATTTTAGGGGTAACCTAGTGTACTTTCATCAATCTTTCCTCTCAAAGTTAGGCCTTATGTTACTTGATGTAGAGGCCCAAAATGTAGATGGTTGGTTAGTTGTGGTGGGGGACTTGCGTTGGTTTATTTTAGGCCCCTACATGGTCTTTTTATTGTCCACAATGGTCATAGCTACATGGTTTTGTTATCCTTTTGTATGTGTTAATTTTTATATGCCATGTAGGTGTGGTCATGGCTAGCCTTTGTAGCATCTTCTATTTTCTTGGTCTATGAGAAGACCTAATTGAGTGATCACAAATCTAGGTAATAAAGTTTAGACTTGATGAAGTCATTGATCACCCCCTTGAAGATGGCTAGAAGGTGAATTTCAACTACAGGTTTGGGAATCTTGTCCAGTAGAGCATTCCACCATTGGATGAACTTCTAAACTGGTTAAAGGGACCCCTATATTATTTTCATTAGTTGGTCTAGGGTGGTATCTGGTTTTAAGTTTTGCTTGAAATGGTTCAAAAATTTTAATATCAAGTCTTCAAGTGAGGTTATAGACCCTTGGGGAACTATGAGGTACTAGTTTAAGGCCTTTCATGAAAGAGACATAGGAAAGATTCTCATCATGGTATGAGGCCAAGCCTATAGTAATGGCACTTAGAGCAAAAGATGATGAGGTGAGCATTGGGATCACCCTCACCATTGTACTTGGTACACTAGGATATGAAAATTCCTAGGGAAAGAGTTATTTGTGGGACATCTAGACTAATAAGAACATCCTGATAAAAGCCTATGATCTTGATTGTCTATGTAGTTGAGGCTTTAAGTTTTTGTAACTCTTTTGTAAGGTCTTGGATCATTTGAAAGGCCTGATCTAAGCCTTAAGACATTCCCACAGGTTCTAGGATTTGAGTGAATTGTTATGAAGTAGAGTGGAAGGCTTGTGGTCTCACTATGGGCTACGACATGAAGGGAAGAAGTTGGGTTATCATGGTTGTAGTGGGGGGGGGGGGGGGGGGGGGGGGGGGGGGGGTGCGCAAAAGGTAAAATTGATGTTGGAGTAGGAAATTGAGGGACAAAAAGGGAAAATAGGGTGTGAGATATCTGAGTTGCTTGGGGTCCCATTAAGGGCTCCACTAGGATGGAAAAGGGAGGTGCTATGGTGACAACCATAGGTGATGGCCATGCAGAGTAAGGCTACATGGAAAAGGACATGGATGAGAAAATGGAGGTTGATTGGGGCATAGATTGTGTTTGGTGGGCTACTATGATGGATGCTGGCCCAAACATTGTTGGATAAATAGGAGAAAAGGATTAAGGGAATTACCCTATGGAAGCGGAAGGAGAGGTTGAATTGGGTGCAATGGCCTAAGGAATCGATTGTTGGAAGAGGCTTCCAATGAAATTATTAGGTTTGGATTCAACATCAAACTCATCTAGTTTCTCATGTTGGCTTTCCAAACCAATCCCCTTACATTTTTTATCCATCTCAATTAGTTGGGATAATATACATGTATGGATGTCATTCAATAGTATTTTGTCATAGGAGGAGGGTGTATACTCCTTTCTATTTTGATGAATCAACTCATACTCACATTTAGATTTAGCCTCCACATGTGGAATGAGTAGGCTAGCTTGAGTTTTAGTACAAATGAAGTTATAATGTTCTTCATTTATTACAGTAAAATCTAGGCTTTACCTCCTTTGTCTAAGTGATTACATATGCTTAGCCATGGTAGGGTCATTTGGGTCATAGACTTTCATGGCATCTTGGTTATGGGCCATGCTTATTAAGTTAATGGAAACTACCATTGACTTAATAAAATGCATTGATAAGGTACTTAACTAGATTTTTAATTAAAAATTCCAACAAGTGGTGAAACACCGTAGAAATTGCAAATCAGCCTCAGGCGAAGATTCATGATTTGAGCGAAGGTTCGTGACAGAAATCCAGAAGATAGAATAAGGCAAAGAGGCGCACAGCATCGAGTCTCCAAGTTTCCTACATATTTAGACCTTACTTTTTTTTCTATCTTTACACTACATTATGCAACATAGCGTAGTGTCGCTCAGCGTAACTCTATTTAACATAACCCGATATCAGAAAGACATGTCGCATATTCCACCAAATCTTTTATGAAGGCCCAAGTTTACGCTCCGATTACGCACAGTAGTGTAACGAGCTTCCAAGAAGTCAAAGTCAGAGTCCAAGGAAGTGCAGCAAATTGATTTCCTCCTTTTTTGCAGATTGGTCACTTTATGCTTATTACGCTATGCAGCGTAGACAAGCATAATTTATTGTAAAAGTTGACCATTATTTACGCTCTATTACACTTTGCGGTGTAAATAAGTGTAAAATAGCTGGAATCAACTACTCCCATGCTCTATTACGCTCTGCCACGCGACGCAGCATAAACGAGCATAATATAGCTTAAAGCTGGCTAAAACAGTACCTAATACGTGCCTGCCATTCACATGCGCGATACACTGATGAGCATATTGTGTGTAGTGTGCATAATTATAAAGTGGCTTCAGCGAAAGTGGTTGACAGTGTACTTTGCCATTTTTTCTAGATACGTGATGCGACATGACCAGTTTCAACACAAAGTTTGCCAAGTCAACAACATCCTGAAAGTTCAAGACACGTGTCACCAAGGCCATGCCTTCTCCACATACTATCGAACCTATAAATACTCCAGTTGCCAAAGAAAAGAGGGGGAGATTCAGCTTATCTTCGGGGGCATCATCTTTTAGCAGAGACAGAAGACATTTTAAGCATTGACAGCAGGAGTGATCAGTCCTTTGGCGAAAAATACAGTTCTCTCCATTGGCGATCATTGGCAGTTTGAGCAGAGACTACCGAAGAGACTACCGAAGGCAAAGGGAATAGATCAGAGATCAAGAGATCTATTGGCAAGATCTATTGATCAGAAACAGTTGATCGATAGACATTTAGGCTTGACCTTCCTTGCATCCCATCTTTGGCTTACGAGGTAGACCAAACTTCATTCTGTACTCCTTGTCGAAAAGTTTTCTTATTATTTTGTGTATGCTTCGCACAAGATAAGTGGAGTTTTCCATTGGAACTTCGTATACAATATACTCAGTTTTCGGGTCAAAGCACAGATCTTGGAATTGCGCATTTTTCTTAAATCCGATCCTCCTTGTCGTGTTGACGTTGTCGTTATTTCAATTTATCTACATCGTTTTCTACTCCTTTTACGATTCATCGAATCAAATTCTTTCATGGAATATCTATAATATTCATCAATTTACTGATTGAGTAAGTCCCTGTCTGATCAATAAGACCGTTCGCGGATTCGTTTTCTGCAGCATGGCCCTTGCACGGATCCATGGTTAAGACTGTGTACACGGATTTTTGTTTGGTATTTTCCAGCTACTGACATTTTCTGTCATTACAAGTGGAATTACCCAATGTATAAATAGGTGTAGTTGTTAAAATAGTTGGAAATGTAACTACAAGTGTAGTCAAGGTTGCAAGAATAGTGGTATGCACTGCACTTAATAAAATATGGTAATTTTAGTATTGGTGAAAATAACTACATTGGCTTTGCTAGTAAGAACTATGATGGAGGGTAGACAATAAATGATGGCCTTGCTAAGAAAAACTACATTGGAAGTAATCTCCCCTTGAAAATGTGTGTTGGTTTTCAAAAGGTAATTGTGAAGTGTTGATTTTCCCAAAACTACACTAGTCTTTGGGACAACCATGCTGGTATTGCTCACAAAATTTCATAATAGAGAGTTGGGTTATTGGGGCAAAACTATGCTAGCCTTTAGAATAGCCAAAGGTAGGTTTTAGTAAGGAAAAGTGTTAAGACTTTCTAAAAACCATGTTGTCTTTGGAAAGTCCAGCAATTGCTATGAAAATTTTGGAAGCACCCAAACCACCGGCAATGAATACACTAAGTATTAATTGCAAGAAAATGGGCTACAACATTGGCCTTCTTGGAAAATTTTTTATATGGATTTTAGGAATTTAAATTTGTAAGAATTGGCTTCAAAAGGGTAGATTAGGTTTAGTAAATAACTTGTTTAGAGGTCCTCCTTCTAGCACCAAAAACTATTGCACCAAAAAAATTCAATTGCTAGAAAACTAAAAGTTCCTAATGGAAATAGTTTGATCTTGAATCCTAATGGCCTTAGAGAAAGAGGGTTCAAGGCATCCTGGACAATATTGTTAATCACCTAGGGACTTGAGAAATATAAACATGGTAAATGATTTAAATGAAAATATATATCTAATCCTTGAGAAAGCACAAAGATTAATCATAGTACAAACTTGCAAAACTAATGAATAGTAAAATTTACTGTAATAATAAAATATTCAAAGTATAAAGTTCATAATGAGTATAAATTATGTGCCCAAATGCATAAGGAGTTGCATAGATAAAGGTTGAAGCTTGTTGAAGTTGATAGGTTGTGTTCTATAGTCAACTCCATGATCTAGGTACTTCCCAGCTCGAATTGCCATAACTCCTTGTTGGTTCTCAAGTTGAATCTACAATGTTGGTTATGAAGTGGTGGATACTATGCTTTCCCTTTTGATGCTATGGAAATGCATTGAGAGTCTACAATGCTCAGCCAATTACCAATTTTCTCCAAAAGGTCTCACAAATGCCAAAGGTTTCAAGTGCAAAAATTGTAAAAGTTGTGGAACCTATTCAATGTGTTTCAAATTTTTTTATAGGCCATACAGTTGTTGATTTGGGGCTATAAATTTTTTACCATGATTGCTGATAGATTGGTGTAATTTGTAGGTATAACATGCCATCAATTCCAACATATTTTTTCACTTATGACAAGTTTGATGCACCTAGGACATCAAAACTACACTAAGTGATATAAATAGTAAATGGAATTTGAAAAACACATTGGCTTCACCAAAACTGCACTAGCATTGGAAAACTATGTTGGTCTTATGGAATCCTCGATGGCTTCATGAAATTCTTGCTAACCTCGTTGGAATCCTCATTGGCCTTGTGGAATCCTTGTTGGTCTTGCTGAAACCACTCTAGCCTTGCTAGAAAAATGAAAGCCCAATAATTCCAACACTTGGTGTAGGTAGTTCTAGCGTAGTTTTGGCTATGACCAACATAAAACCCATGAAAATTCCAAATTTGGTAGTTCCCAAGGCATCTTTAGCCTTTCCAAGCTCAAATATAGGCATGAAATAAATTTTTTCACTTGGGAAGTAAGGCTATAATAGCTTATGAGGCATTTTTTAGCTCCAAAAAGTTAAGGTGTGTGAAATTGTAGCTTATGGGCTACAAACCTCATATTTTACAATATGGTTCAGCCTCAAGTTTAATGGTGAAGCTTACAGTGCTAAAAATTTGCAATAATAATTTTTTAGTGGTCTTTTAGTTATAATTCTTATAACTAAAGAAAAAATCATCATAATCATTACAAATATTAACCAAAGTGATTGGTAAATCTGAAATACACATTGGAGTACTTAAAGCAATAATTCCATAAGCATAAATCAAATCTCATACTTAAAATATCATAACATAACAAATCCATAATCTTAAGAAGAGTTGATGATATCCATAAATACATATGTTCAAATACATCATGCTCAACATAACTTACATATCAATAGAACATAAATCTAAAAGCTAGAACAAAACTCCACATCATCAAGCTTCTATCACCTACCACTTGAATCTATATAAAAATACAAAAGAATGATTAAAAAGCTTTGAGTACAACCAACCACATTAGTGTACCTAATAAAGTATAGGATGAGGCTACACATTACAAAAGAAACCATCTCAAGATACATGAGATTAGAAACCAAGGACCATATCCAAATCTATGATATCCATAGAATGACAAGAAATAGACAAACCAAGAATGCACTAGAAATTTATCATTCGCAAGGACTATGTAATAGCATGGTATTTTAAAGATCGGGTATTTTGATTTGTTATCTATTTTTTATGCTTATTATTTAATATTAATTTCATATTTTATTATCTAATATTATATTTTTTTGGTATTGTATCTTGTTAATGTATGTTAATACCCCTTCTTCATGTTATTGAGAATTGAACTTACAATCTTTTAATTATTATATATCCTAAAGTTTGAGCTCATAACCCTTTACTTAAATGTGATATTTTGGTATTTTTATATTCTTTAATATTTTATTTTAATTTATTTCTAGTTTGTATTTATCTTTATGAATTCTTGTTGCTCCTAAGCAAGGACAAGCTAGAATGATGGTGGTGGACCATTACTTGTAATTTATTAAAGATAAAATTTATATTTTTATATTTTACATTATTTTCAGGATTTGGAATAAATCAAGAGTATGGTTATAAGACATGTTAAATAATATTTGAATTTTATTTTAGTTAATCTTTTATTTTATCTTGAAGGCATTATTGAACATGTGTCTCATTATGGTACTTTTTTATCACTGTAACTCATTGGTAGACCATTGGACTCTTTCTATGGATACATGTTATCTTATTTTTTAGAAACTAATTATTAATTATTTAATCCTATCTTTTGTGTCTAAATACTTAGAAATGTTAACTCTTATGCATTTCATTCTCTTCCATTTTTCCACATGGTTATCCTTGATGGATCTCTAGATTTAAACCTATCTTTGCCTAGTGAGGCTTGGATCTTAGCTAATCTTCTAAGGAAGAGGAAAAATTATTTATTCCATGAATTCTGATAAGTAGATTACATTCTTATACCTTATTTTTTGTTTGTGTTTATTTTTATCTATTCTCTAATCATATTGTTAATCTAACATTTGTTTTGATGATCATTTTATAATTTGTCATTTTTATGATTTTCCACTTTGTGATTTCACTTGATCTTTCAATTGTATCATCTTCTTTTGACATCAAAAAAGGTAGAAAATTTAGATGGCATTGATTGATAGACATTGAAAACATGTTTGATCATGTTCAACCTATTGGAATTCTTGAATATTGTTAAGAGAGCATAATTGGTATAGTTCAAAGAGGGTATTAGTACCCGACTTGTTAGCAATGGACAAGTAGTTGTGATGGTTGCAGGACTAATCATGTTAGCTTGGAGATTAAATATGACTTAGTATTATGCCTTATTTACAATCTTTTTTCAATGAGGAATAAGTTGTGATGGTTTCAAGATTGATCATATTTACTTGGGCATTGTAGTTGATTTAGTATCATGTCTTATTTACTGGCTTGCTAGTAATGGGAAAAAAATTATGGTGATTGTATGAATGATCATTATTTGTTGGGAATTGAGATTTGAGCAACAATCCTTAGTTAGAGTGATGTAATGAAATAGTACAATGGGATAGGTACAGGATTGGTGGTAGTCATAACATAACTTATCTTGGATATTTTCTTTCGACATGTATGAGGGTTTATAACCCAATAGTTTTTCTTATCTTAGATAAGGGCTAGTTTTAGTTAGTATCAATATTATAATTAATCTATTTTCTAATGTGGGAAACCTTATTGGAATACCATTATTATAAGGAAACAAAAAACTTATGAATAAATCATGCACTTTAATTATAAACTTTATGTTAATGTTTATGTGAATAAATATATTTAGTGGCACTAAAAATGTGTTTTGGTAGGTTTGACTTGACCATTCTAGTTATGTTCCAATAAGATTCTAAGAATATTTCCTCTATTGTGAAGATGTACAAACCATTCCTACATGTCTACCATGCAAATGGAGTAGGAAAATTTGGAGGTGGTCATGGTAGAGCTAGAAGAAGGATCAACATTGGATAAAAATTATCTCATTATGTTTCCATGTTGTAATTTAACTACTTAATGGAATTTTTATTTTGGCCTTAAAAGTCGATTTTTTTTGGATTCTATTCAAGTTATAATGAATCATATGTGGGCATAAATATACTAATGTGGAATTTTTAAGTGATTTTTAAATTATTTATATTTCTAAGTATCTTTATACTTATAAGGAGTTCTAAGTGTTTAACTTGTTTAATAACTTGTTAAGAAATTAATTTTTATTATCATGATTCTTAAGTGAATTTATAAAATATCTATGGTTAAGTTCATGGTGTGATAATTTTGTATTAATGCATGTTTTTAGATCAGAATTAGAGTTTTGTATAAGTTTTTATAGATGGCATTAAAGGAAGATAATTAAAAAAAATAAGGCTTTTTGAAAAATATATTACATTTATGTGGTATGTAGTAATTTCTAGAAATGCTCCCAACATTCATTTTTCACGTCCATATTATAAGAAAAAGTATTTCAGGCATTGAGTTATTTTCCAAACTAATGGATTTATGAAATAAAATATTATTTTTCAAGAAATAGCATTTTTAATATATGAGTTAGATTTTTGTACTATTGGAAAAATTTGAATAAAAGTCTTTAATGAGCTACATTTTTACATTTGAGAAACTTTGGAATGGAATTCTTTGTAGCATGAAAAAAAATGCATTTTGAGAAAGCTGGTTCAAATCTTGAAGTAAAATGTCCATTTTTACAAAAGTACAATTTTGGATAATAAGTTATATCCATTTTGATTTACGAAATTTTGGAATCGATTTTGTAGTATGAGAAAGTTCACTTTTGATGAAAATTATGAAATATTTTAAGGGGATCTCCAAGAAACAAAATAAATCTAATTGGTTGAAGCAAATTTCCTGAATAAATCTAAATTCCAATAATTTAGGTTTATGCATGATCATAAAGCATAGTATGGGACATGGTTGATGATTGAAATTGCATGGTTATTAGTTACTTAACATTTAAATTTATTAAGATATCTTTAAGATTCACAAGTATTGTTGATATCAAGTTTTTAAAAGCTGAAGAAGAACTTGAGATATGATGTGTTAGATGGGTATTTCTTCTCATCTTCAACCACAAATATTGCTTGAAGGTTGGGAGTGTATAACACCATGGTCTTCTAGAGCTTACAAAGTTTACTTTCTTATCTATTTTGTAATGCTTGTTACTTAACATTAACATCATGTTTTATTATATAGTGTTATATTTTCTAGTACTGTACCATATTTATTCTTGTTAATACTACTATTTTATGTTATTAAGTCTTGAACTTAGGATTTATTAATTTTTATATGATGCAGGGACACTTTTTTTTATTCCCTTGTTCTTCCCTATGTGTGAGATTTTTATCTTCCTAGCTCTATGGAGACATACTAAAGGTTAAGAAGATAACTTGGTTAGAAGTGGGATTTTTCATAGAAGATGTCTTGGATGTTAGATGAGACATCTTAGTTTTGGAGGAGATGTCTTGGTCAAAGACAAGACATCTTAGGAGAGATGTCTTATCATCAATGTAGATATCTCAGGCAAGATATCTTTTTCAAGAGGAGACATCTTGACCAAGGAGGAGATTCACCTAGAAACTATAGACATCTTGGCCAAAAGTTGCATTTTTAATAGGAGACATCTTCCCAAGACTAGAGATGACTTATATGGTTGAGGAACTTCTAGAATTGGCCATTCCAAGTTAGGAAACAATTGAAGAAAGCTAAAAGGATGGAAAATAATGAAGGATCTTCAAGTGAAGTTTGAAGAAAGTTTCCAAGAATTTTTCTTATCTTGTTTTCACATAACTATAGATTTTTTTAGGGATGAAAAGTGATGAGTGGCAAGGTACCCCTATACTCAACCATACAAATATGAGCGTAACATGTGCAATCCAGTCGAACTTCGTAGACTAAGTGCCTACACACCTCATGGAACACTTAAGGTTAATCATTCGTTGTCTTCCTAGACTTGTATTTGTCATAGTGCATGGTTAAGTAAGTATGAGGTATATGATTTTTATAGTTTTTATGTTTTTATCTCCTATGTTGAAAGGTGAAGGGTTGAAGAGAATAATTACTAACTCTAACTAATGAACTAATTCTAAATTAACCTAGCATTAGCATCCATTACCACTTACCGTACACACCCTGAACCGATGCAACCGTGGTTACCAAATGCTAATCGTTGTTGGGATCACCACGTGTAACGCACATGCTTGAAGTGGTCGTACTGAGGCACTTAACTAGGAGAGAAGGGTTGAGAGAGATTTAATTCCTAATAAAGCATGAAATGGAAAATAGTAAGTAACATTAAATAAAATCCTAATTAGCCTATTCCATGCACTGCAAGGTTTATCTAGGAAGTTCGTCTTTATTGTCGTACACAAACTTGTGTTCAAGTATAATGTTTTCTTGAATAAAGATCCGTTCACTTTAGGACTCCTATTGTGGGTACATGGAAAATATTCTATCTCTGGAGTGATCAATTAGCCAGAGTTTCACTATGGTCTAAGCCTAGGATGAGAAATAAGGGAGATCTGCCTCTTATTTATAGATATGACGGCGCACCGCGATATTGCGTACGTGATATCGCGTGGGATGAAATATTGCAACGGCTATGATATCGCGTACACGATATCGTGGCGTATGCGATATCACATCTCATCATACCCCCATGATCGAATGAAAACTCATCCTCGAGTTCCTTACAATAATATCGGGAAGGTATGGGATTATTGACCTAAATGAAACTAATTTGATGACATGTGAATGGAACATCATTACAAGACTTGAAAAAATTGGTGTTCATGACAACAAAAGTGAACACCTTATTACATTGACATCAGGCCTCATTTGGCAGCTGAGAAAGAGAGAGAGAAAGAAGTGTTGTTGCTGCCAATGCCAAAATTGCACCTTTCATTGTCCATCCGTAAGCACGCCATCGATCTTGCTCCTTGCATTACTGCTTCCAGCATTGCACCATTCCAATTGTTCGCTCTAGATCCAATCCATTGTTGTATGATCACCATTTGCACACCCAACACAATCTTATATTAGCAAGGGTAAATGAATCATCATGTAATTAATACCTTGCTTCGGTGTAAGTCCATTGGCTCGATTTTGGTATGGCTAATTACAGATTTGGAGATATAATACTGATGACTACCAAAGGTGTAGGGGTTAGGAAGAAATTGAAAAATTCGGGGCTAGGAGAAAATAAAAAAGATCGGGCCCCATACCCCCATGACAAATCATGAACCTCCAGTAGCATTAGAATGGAGAAAGAAAAGGAGTAAGAAAGATAGATAAAAAGGGACAACTATGACATCGATGAAATGGATGTCAAGATGGAAATGAAAAAAATAAAATTAATTGCAAAAATTTTAGGGAAAAGAATTTAATTGGTGCACCAAAGAGGAATGTTAGTGGGTCCTCCCCAAAGCAGGCTCATGCCATTAATGCCCTGAGAAACCCACATTCAAAGAGTTCGTAGGCTCTGGAAATGTAAATTGGAACAAGAGTTAAAGTCTTAACCACAAGAATTTACCAAAAAGAAAACAATGCATCAACCAAAATATATACACTAATGATACAACTGACAATGAGGTGAACAAGGAAGAGAAGGATGGAGAGAAGAGAATGGAATGGAATCCCAAGAACAAGGTGGTGTACAGCCCCTTGTGTGTTTCATGATTAATGTGACTTGGAAAATCTCATTTCAACTTCGACCTCAAACAAACCACTTCCAGTGACTTTGCATTCATGCATTCGACCAAACCATCCATTCACCCAAGAGCCACCACAATTCCAATGAAACAAGGAGAGAATGAAAAGCAAGAAGGGCATTAGTTAGAGGGAACATTTTTATTTTGAGTTCCATAACCAGTGCTTGTATCCCAAATCATTATTTCTTCTAAGGAGTGTGCTTTGAATTTTCACTTTTTTTTTCTTCTCTTTTTTTTTCTTTTATGTTTTTATGCATGAGAACCACACCATGCAAAGACTTTGTTATTTTTATTTTCTCAGCTTCTCGATGATTGGGTAATGTTGAAACGGTAAGAAAACTCAAGAAGAAAACATCAAAACACCCAAGAGAATGGCCAACACGAAAGCATCAAGTTCCCTTGAAGTCACACACTTTTCAATCCTTGAGTCCTTCCATAGTTTGCAAAATGCCCAGTCACCGATTCGTTAAAGTTCTTATTATGAAGGGTGAAACACCACAAAAATTTTAGCAACACTTCCAGACAACTTCAGAGCCTCTGAAACGACTTCAAGCAGCCCACCATGGAGTAAGCAAGGTCCCCCTGGGGCCCATAGATCACGACGGCAAGTCTCAGTGTCAAGAATCATCAGTTTCAAGGTCAAAAAGCGCGATTTTGGCTAAGTACAATGTGCTTGCATTGTGCTTACGCTACACAACGTAAGGATCAACATCACCAACTTTTGGGACCTTGAAAATGAATCAAAATAGGCCGAAATCAAGCACAAGGATCATCCATGACCTTCACCAAGGTCCCTAGCAGCTCCTAGCCTCCAAAAAATCAAAATTTGGGCCTTAAATGAGGTATTTTCAGTTGATTACGCTGGGGCTACATTTTCTTATGTTTCACAGTGTAAAGGATCAGCGTGACCACTATTCATCAGCGTAAACACTATTGATCTCATAAATAGTATTGATCATGCGACCACTATTCATCAACATAAATCACTATTCATCATGTGAATACTATTCACAGCATAAATATTATTCATCACATGAATACTATTCATCAAGTTCCAAAAAATTCCAGAAAAATTTCAATAAATGATAGAAAATTCTCAGCATCAGCAACTTTTAGAAAATTCTAGAAAAATTTCAAAAAATAATAGAAAATTCTTAGCATCAGCAACTTATAGAAAATTCCAAAAAATTTTAGAAAAACTTAGGGAGAAAGAAGTTTCAAGTAGGACAAGTCAAATTTCCCTTGTACATTTCATTGTAGATTTTTATTTGTAGGATAGTCAGACCCTCACGATCTAAATTAAATGTACTTTCATGGGCTTGAATAACCCATAAATTGTAAAATGCGATGCAGCTAGTCGAGAACGTATCTTGCCGACACACATCCAACTCTCGCCAGCACGCATCCAACCTGAACACAACTATCCATTGGATACATGTCACTAGATCTGCTTTCCTTTCATCTCCTAGCCATTGATTCCATTCTAGAAATTCTGTGCCAGAGCCCAGCCCAACCCTATAAATACCCTATCAATTCACATGAATCAGGGGGAGGAAAAAATTAGAGAGATTGGAAATTCTGAGAGAGGACAGAACCTGCAATCCTTGGGTGCTCGGCACACCTAACTATTGGCATCCAAGCATTTCTCACATTCATCACATCATATCATTGCATCATCACTTCAGACATCATCCCGAAGCTTAGTGCTTGACCTTCCATCCACACGTGTAGCTACACTTTGACTGGTGCATACCTTTTTTCTTATTAAACAATACAATATAGTTCATTGCCTTCCATTTACATTGTTTAGTTCTATTTACGCTTTGTTTACAATATAGCTTTTTTTACACTTTATCTATAATTCAATATGCTCTATTTACATTTTGTGTTGTTGTTTACATCCCATTTACATTGTTTACGATAATCCCAACGCTAGCCGTCGCTTATGCTCGGGGAAGTCCCTGGTTGATTTGCATGCAAACCATCCAAGGCACTCTTCCTTCGTTTCGTTTTCCAGCTTGCCCTCAGGCGAAGGCATGATCAGCTATGGCTGCCCGATGATTTTTCGTTGTCTGTTTCCCTTCCATCCTCACACCGACGATTTAGGTCAGTACAGTTTTTGGCGCTAGAAGGAGGGCCTGACTTGTTTTCTATTTAATCGAAACATTGATCACATTACCTGTTCAAATTGCTACATGCTCAAATTGCTACAGTGTTCACACTACTACAATGTTCATGCTGCTACAGTGTTTATGCTACTACAGTTCCACTACAGTGTTTTTTCAACAAAAACACACAAAATGCATCCGTTTCAAAGTTGAGTTCATTGTAATTCGCATCTAGATAAATTTTCAATGTTCACACATTAGACACTTAGACAAATTTTCAGTATTCATGCACTGCCTGTTGGTCTAGTTTGATTAGTTTGGTCACGTAGTGTTTGTGTCACAGTGACACTGTAACTACTTGCAATCCAACTCCATTCATCTACCCTAGTCCACTCACATTTATCATGGAATCCTCCCAAGTCAACCCAGTAACACTACCAATTGCTAAATTTGGGGCCGAAGCTTCAAACCTTGTGACTACTATAGAATCCATAACTGTTATTGAACACATAAATCCTTAAGGCCCTACACGCCAATCCCTTAGGCTGTAGGGAAAAGGCCATATTCATGCGACTCTTACACCCGAACAATATAATTTTATTTGTGTCAAAATCCAAGCCAACCTACCCATTGATCGTATAGAGAGGAAAGCTAAGCGAGAATATGAATTTATCCACAAAGGAGGACATGAGTTTATCCCTTCAGCATTTGACATAATCCCACTATCTAAAAACCATCATAAACTCATATCCTAGCTTCTTATGGCTAGAAGTCAAGCCGTACAACTACCTTCCATAGAGCCTCAAGATGAAGAAGATGACTTTGTAGCCCAATCTAGACATGGAGAATCATACCATATCGTTAGCCCCCATGCCCACACAAACTCATTATTCCATCCTTTCCTGGAAGAAATTGTGTTTCCTTCTTCATCTGCAAACACTCGAGCACCTGTTCCCCATTCCATTCCTATCTTCTCCATGCTCAATAACATTCACTCTGATGAGTCCACTTCCATCATTCCTCCACAAGTACAGTCCCAACAACTCCCCCAAACCAACGCAGGGTCAATCTTCCAACCTCAAGTAATTGGATTTCTATCAGCCATACTAGCTTCCACATCCACCCTTTACATACCCCAGGTGCAGATTCATGGGGCACCATTGATTACCCAACCCAACACATTCATAGTGTTACTTCACAACCTGTGGCCGAGCAGTGGGTTCCACCGGCTGTAGTCTTAGTCCAGAATACTATCCCACCACAACCAATATCAGTCCAACAACATATTTTTCCACAAATGATGCCACAATCAAGCCATTATCAATTACCACCAAGCCAAACCGCTAGTCTACCCACCGCCGAATAATGGGCAGACACACAAAAAATGATGCACTCCTTCGCAGAAGAATTAAAACGCCTTAAAACTTTGAAAAATGAGGATGTCAAAGTACTAGATTTCTATCAAGATGACCCAATTGACCCCTCAGTTCCACCCTTAACCTTGCCAAAAGGAGTCTTGTTACCTTAGTTGACCAAGTACAATGGAGAGGGAGACCCAAATGCCCACCTAGTGACATTTCGAACTGAAAGTATTTTACTTCAAGCATGGCCCCATGTAATTTTGCGAGTGTTTGCAATGTGCTTAACTAGAAAAGCCTTAGATTGGTACCAATCTCTACCCCATAGCTCCATATCTTCTTTACAGAATTTGTTGCATCAGCTTGTCACCCGTTTCAAGTACAATCTGAAACCTAAAGCCATGTTAGATAGCCTGATTCAAGTTAAACAAGAACCATTAGAGCCAGCATAGAAATTTATCCAAAGGTGGAGTGTAGCCTTAAATGAACTTCATGAACCTATCCCCAAAATATATTTACTCACCATCCTTAAGTTAGCCTTGAATGACTTTATTAAGTTAAAACTTTACTACCTGAAAGCCTGCACATTGAGCCAAGCATTCGTGCAAATCAAAGACATAGAAGAAGTAGCACAAACAAGTAATGACCCAACCTACTCAACCTTTATGAGCCAATGCACAAGGAAAGATAAATCCAAAACAATGGTAGCAGTAGTGACTAAGGGAAAACAATCCGCTATTCCAAACAACTATGAATGAACCACACCTACTCATACACCTGAAAATTCCTCAAATAGAAACAACAACATAGGTCACGCCCGTACCTTTGAAAGAAAAGACCCAGCTCAATACACACCATTGCCCATGAGGCCTTCACAACTACTTAATCAACTTCTAAAGGTTGGGTTAAGTCAACACAAACAAATGTCTCCTGCGGCCTTGCAAAGACATGATCACTTTTGCGAATTAGCGAAAAATCTAGCCTTAGCAACAACCAATGAACCTCCCATTCCAAAATACTTTAGGTTGGATAGATTTTGCAATTATCACCAACGACCCGACCATGGAATTGATTACTACTTTACGTTGAAAAAAGACATACAACGCATGATTGATAGGGGAGAAGTAGCATTCGATGAGGCTAACCCAGTAAGACCTCAAAACCAATCCATGGGGGTCTACAAGGATCCTCTCAACACCAATTATGCACCATATGTGATTAATACTATCCATATGGAAAATAGACAAGACATTCCGCAAAGACCTTTTGTGATTCAGAGTCTTTCAGAAAACAAACCTACCCCAACATCTCCTCAAGCCCCTTTCATCATCTGCACATCTCCTGTGCCACAAAAACCATTCATCATCCATATACCTCCTTTGGTCGCCACCACAACAAACATACCATCTAAAAATTGACCCATTCCCTTTGTGGTCCAGGTGCCAAAACACCTTGGCACACAACTCACCTCCACTTCTTGATGACCTTTGCGAGAACGTCTTGCCGATAGGCTAATAAGAGAGCACTTGGAAAGAGAAAAAAGAGAGCACATGGAGAGAGAAAACCATGGAAATGAGTTAGGACTACCTAAGCCTACACTGCTAAATACCGTTCCTATGAGTTCATCCATTAATGAGCCTAGTACAAGTCACCAAAACAAAGATGAAGTCACGAGTCATATCCCAAACCTAGCATCCTTAGCTACTAACGTAAAAACCCCTCCACGAGAAATACAAATGCTAGGTCAAATGGACCAAATCTCCACAGATAAAAATGTCCCAAATGGTAAAGACCTAGCAAATGTGTTGACCTAGGTCACACAAGCCTTAAAACAAAAGAATACTTCTTTAAGTTTTTATGACCTAGTAATGACTTCACCAGTACATTGAGAGGCTCTTGTGCAGATGCTAACTTCAATTCCTGTTAGTGAGGATCTTCCTGCAGATGAACCATCCATTTATGCAGTATTATTCCCACAACTTTAGGAATCGAAGACCACATCCTTAGAGTTCCATGTTAAGGACATTAAGCTAGATGAGAAAATAGGGGAAATCACCACAGACCCTATGTTCATAACAATATAGGTTGATCATTTCAAAATATGTAGGATGCATGTCGATAATGCTGTGGCAACAAATGTAATACCTTTTTCTGTCATCGAAAAATTGGGACTCACTGAACAAGTACATCCCACAACAACCTCTTTCTTGAGATCTTTCAGTGGTTCCTGTGTGGGAGTGAAAGGCATGGTTACTTTAGATTTCATAGCTAGTGACCAATTTCCTACATCAGTTGAATTCATAGTGGTTGATGAAATGCCAGGGTTTAATCTAATCCTAGGACGCCCTTGGCTAGCTCAACTCAAAGCCATATCCTCACCAATCCATTAGGAGATCCACCTACCTTACGAGGGAGGTGAGATCATCATACATGGGGATACAACAACATCGTTCACTTTCTCATACCTTGAGGTAGGTCAAGGATCAGAAATTGAGTTCGTTAGGCCTAAACAAGAAACCATGAACATACATCATAACATGAACCCAACGTTAACTCACAATTCAACTAGCGTTGAAGAAATACAAGAAGATGTAGACATAGGAGTGATTCCTACTGATGTCTCTTGGTCAGAATTATCCTTTGACATCACCGATGAAGGAGAAGGTGAATATAAAATCATACGCATACACCTAGCCCCACATGTTAAGCTACAAAGTGTCAAGAGGCAACTCAGCAACTAGAATGAATGATACAAACTGTCTGAAATGAAATTAAACTATGAACTATCTGAAATGACGTTAAACTACGAACTTTCGAAATGATGTTAAACTATGAACTGTCCAAAATGACGTTAAACTACAAATTGTCCGAAATGACGTTAAACTATGAACTATCCAAAATGAAGTTAAAATACGAATTGTCCGAAATGATGTTAAACTACGACACGTCTAGTATGACATTAAACTAGCCATGGTCAGAAATGGCCGGTTCCATTTAAAACTTCTTGAAAACATTACTACCTTTGGCCCACCATGGCATAAAACTAGTAATCCTTTAACAACAGATGCAACAGTCCATCAAGACTTTAAATTGATGTACCAAGCCCAAAATGGCTTTAAAATAGAGCCAACAAATTACAAATTTACAAAATCTCATCATCTTACATTGAATTTTCACTTACAGGTTACAAGTTACGATTTAGATTCTTGCACGATCGTTGCTTTCTTTTTCAAGTATTTACCTTACATCTCACTTTACACTTTAGAAATTTATGTTACATTTAGTTGCACACATATACTCTGGAAAGTAAAGAAAAACAATAGAAAACATGAAAAACAACAAAAATATTTTCATAAAACATCAAGATGACAAAAGAAAGAAACCATTTTATCAAAATTAAATTCAGGCCATTACATTAGTCTTCATACATTCCAACTCTATGTACAACATGGTATTGCTTGACATTGTTTTCTTTCTAGTTGATTTTTTTTTAAGGATCTTGCAGATACATAGCATGACCATGCATATAGCATCACACTTTACACAAGCAAGGTAAGCATCAGTCCACTATGACTATAAATATGCACAGAATAGTCTTGGCATCATGACTTAAAACTGATACCATAGAATAGTCCTGGCATCATGACTTAAAACTGATACCATAGAGTAGTCCTGGATCATGACTTAAAAATGATATCATAGAATAGCCTTGGCATCATGACTTAAAATTGATACCATAGAATAGTCTTGGTATCATGACTTAAAACTGATACCACAAAATAGTCCTCGATCATGACTTAAAACTGATACCACAGAATAGTACTAGATCATGACTTAAAACTGATACCACAAAGTTCTATCCAGTATGACACTAAACTGCTACATCTGTCCGCCATGACATGAAACTAGCATCGAGAGTTCACTAAGATTATAAATTAGTTTGCCTCTTCACAGTCCATGATGACTACAAACTAGCAATGCACTATCTGCCATGACACTAAACTGGTGCTGTCCAAGGGGTTATGACGTGAAACTAATCCACAATAGTCCACTAAGACTATAAACTGGTGACATCATCAGCAACCAGGAAAAACCTGAAAATATATGTCACTGCAATCAGCTTTTCATGTTCCACAAAGACTTGCTGCATAATTCATCTCATGGGGCCCTAATGAAACTGATGCTGTTCATGATTCTATCTGCTTTGAAAATTGCACGTGGTGACTCCATCTCCTTGTTTAAAGTGTTTAGCTGACTATTTCATTTGTGGTTTTCTTGTCTTCTTGGAGTTGTGTTTTTAGGAAGACACTTCTGAGGCATTCATGCATAGATGCACTTCATCATGATGACAAGGTATCATGTTTTTTCTAACGCATGCTACTGGGTTAATCAATCCATTCATAAGTACATTCTCGATTCCTGATGTGTCCCCTATTTCCCCATCATGCTCCCCTTAGCATATTCAATTATATCCCCTTGATACATTTTGCTCACCTCAAAACTCTTGATACATTGTTGTACATTGTAACTCTCTAAGTAGTTGCAATGCAAAACACAGTATACGATGCATGACACAAAATGCAAGCACTCAAATAAGAGCACAACACAAAAAGCAAGCTCTTTCAAAAAGACCAAGAAAAGAAAAAAATTATGAAAAAGGAAAAGATAAAATAAAGCAAAAACAAAATAAAAGAAGAAACAAAAAAAACAAGAAAAGAAAAAGCACAAAAGATCAAAGAGAAAAATGCACAGAAAAGGTCTTCATGACCTTGTTGACATCATAAACAAAAGACTATTGGCCATTCTCATACAAGCCCTAAGTGAGAAGGAAATTGTTTTGAAAAATAGTCACACTTGTGTCTCAAAGAGACCATGTTGCACATCACCACGTGGATTTGGCTATTTACAACGGGCCTCGTAAACACTCTATAAGAGTCCCGTTTCTCCAAAGAAATCACTTCCTATGTCTTGGCTCTGAGTTTGTTGAACACTGGCTATGGAAAGGGACCAAAATATTGCTCATTCGCATGAGAGCACTCCTCTCCCACAATCCCGATAGCAATCATAACCCTTGATCAACTTCCGACTTCCCCTAGTTACAATCCCTTGCATCTTGAACCACATCCCCTCAATCCCATGTACTTTTGAAAATGGTGCAATGATATTCAAGGGCTGATGGTTAATGTTTGGTACTTTTTTGTTTATGGTGTTTGCACTTCTTTGTTGATGCCTCTCGGGTGGATTCCTCTAGGTGTCAACAAAGAGGGGCCAATGAAACACCATAAAAATTTTAGCAACACTTCCAGACAACTTCAGATCCTCTAAAATAGCTTCAAGTAGCCCACCATGGAGTAAGCAAGGTCCCCCTAGGGCCCACAGATCACAACGGCAAGTCTTGGTATCAAGAATCATTAGTTTCAAGGTCAAAAAGTGCAATTTTGGCCAAGTACAATGTGCTTGCACTGTGCTTACACTGCACAACGTAAGGATCAGCGTCACCAACTTTTGGGGCCCCTAAACTGAATCAAAATAGGTCAAAATCAAGCACAAGGACTGCCCATGACCTTCACCAAGGTCCCTAGCAGCTCCTAGCCTCCAAAAAATCAAAATTCGGGCCTTAAATGAGGCATTTTCAGTTGATTACCCTAGGGCTACATTTTCTTACGTTGCACAGTGTAAAGGATCAGCGTGACCACTATTCATGCATGTAAATACTATTCATAATGTAAATACTATTCATCACATGAACACTATTCATAGCGTAAACACTATTCACAGCGTAAGCACTATTCATCGTGAGAACACTATTCATCAACTTCTAGAAAATTCCAGAAAAATTTCAGAAAATGACAGAAAATTCTCAGCATCAAAAACTTCCAAAAAATTCTAGAAAAATTTCAAAAAATGACAAAAAATTCTTAGCATCAGTAACTTTCAGATAATTCTAGAAAATTTTCAGAAAATGACAGAAAATTTGTAGCATCAGTAACTTCCAGAATATTTCAGAAAAACTCAGGGACAAAGAAGTTTCAAGTAGGATAAGTAAAATTTTCCTTGTACATTTCATTGTAGATTTTTATTTGTGGGATAGTCAGGCCCTCACAGTCTAAATTAAATGTACTTTCATGGGCTTGAATAATCCATAAATTGTAAAATGTGATGCACCTGGTCAAGAACATAGCTTGTCGACACACATCCAACTCTCGCCAGCACGCATCCAACCCGAACACAATTGTCCATTGGATACATATCACTAGATCTACTTTCCTTTCATCTCCCAGCAATTGATTCCATTCTAGAAATTCTGTGCCGGAGCCTAGCCCAACCCTATAAATACCCTGTCAATTCACATGAATCGGGGGGAGGAAAAAATTGGAGAGATTGGAAATTCTGAAAGAGGACAGAACCTGCAATCCTTGGGCACTCAGCATACCTGACTATTGACATCCAAGAATTTCTCACGTTCATCACATCATATCATCGCATCATCATTTCAGACATCATCCTGGGGCTTAGTGCTTGACCTGCCATCCACATGTGCAGCTACACTTTGACTGGTGCATACATTTTTTTTATTAAACAATACAATACAGTTCATTGCCTTCCATTTACATTGTTTAGTTCTATTTACGCTTTGTTTACAATATAGATTTGTTTACGCTTTATTTATAATTCAATACACTCTGTTTACATTTTGTGTCACTATTTACATCCTGTTTACATTGTTTAAGATAACCCCAATGCTAGCCATAGCTTACGCTCAAGGAAGTCCTTTGTTGATTTGCATGCAAACCATCCAAGGCACTCTACCTTCGTTACCTTTTCTAGCTTGCCCTTGGGCAAAGGCATGGTCAGTTGTGGCTGCCTGATGATCTTTCGGTGTCTATTTCCCTTCCAACCTCACACTGATGATTTAGGTCAGTACAAAGGGGACTATACATTTCCAAGCCGAGAGAGACCATAGAAACTGGTGGATGGATGGATGAAGTGATCTCATTGCCTGCCATATCAAAAGAAACATATGTTAGTATCAACATCATGACCTAAAGGTAAAAACCAAACATTAGCAATCAACATGAAAATAGTTCATACCATCATGAAGAACACTTATTGATGACAAACTTACAAGGTGGATCACACGCACACACACACACAAATGGAAAAGTATAATGATGTTGTAAAACAAAAACAAGAAAAGTTAAAGAAATTTGTAAAACAAAAAGGTGTAAGACAAAAAGATGTAAAAAAAAATGCGTAAAACAAAAATGTGGAAAATAAAAATGTGTAAAATGAAAATGTTGTAAAACAAAAATGTGTAAAATAAAAACTTGTAAAAAAAAGTGAAACAAAAACGTGAAATAAAAAATTAAAAAAATTGAGGGCCCCAAATGATTAGCATAGGTGGCCATCTCCCCCATGACTAAATGGAAAGGAAGAGATCTGAAATAATGAGTGCTTGTTTGAATTTCTTAAAAGTGTCCAACTCCTCCCAATTGATGATCTTAGGTTAAGGGGTGGAAGTTGGTGACACTCATATTCCAACATATCTATGCCTTCGTTGTTAGCATGGGTTGTTTCCTCAGTTCGTTTCATGCATATTTGTCGATTTCTATTTCAAGTAGTTATCAACCACGGGGCGTCTACTACTTGTTGTGTGGTTGCTACATATAGGCATCTTTGTTTCAAAGTTTCAAGGGCACACCTGTTGCATGGAGGCATTTCCTCCATGTCATCACCCAATGAATCACTGTATGTGATGCATGGAAATTTTCTCCTCTCGATCTTTCCATAAATGTTTACCTTAGATATTTCCAAGGAAAGATCACAAATTCCTAGGCATGCACCTATTGTACTCAGCCATGCCCTTCCCATTATAATTGGGAAGTCCCCTTCATTTTTGTTAACTTCAATCACAAGGAAATCAGTTGGATAGGACCAACCACACACAGTGGTAATGATGTCCTCCACCAATTCCAAGGAAATGATGATGGACTGGTCTGCCAGCTCTAGTTGAATGTTTCTCTTCTTAAGTTGGGGTAGGTTCCAGGCTTGATAAATCTCTCATGAAATTAGGTTGACTCCAAAACCTAAGTCAAGAAGAGCCTTATGTGGTTCATTTCTGAAATTTTGGAGATAGATTAAGGGACTACTAGGGTCAGATAGTTTCCTAGGAAGGTGGCATACCTTGATCCAGTCGGTTACAGTATGTGTTAACATAACCGTCTACATTAAGCTATGTTGTTGGATGGAAGGGAGCACCAAAGCTCTATGTGTTGGAAGAGTGATCATAGACTCAACCAATTGTTCTTGTGAGAGCTTATCTGGGCTTTTGGTTTTGAAGAAGGATCTTCTATTTTTATGATTTTCAGAACCAGTAGCAAGTTGGATGGTTACGGCTCTTGTAGGGTTACGTTGCTATGGTTGAGTAGGGAGTTCCCTTGCATTGTTGGAGCAGGAGTTATGGGAACTACAGGTGGAAGAGGTGTGGATAGAGTAGGAGGATGGTATGGGTATGGAGCATCTCCCAGAGGAGAAGAATTCCTCCTAAAGTACTACCGAACATGGTAGTGAAGTTGGGGAGTTGTGTGATCCATGGTGTCACTTGGAGAAATCGGCTACTACACGTAATATCCATAAGGGTCAGGCTGCTGATAAGGGTATTGATGTTTAGGTAGTGGAATCCCCCACGACTATGGGTATTTCCACTATTGATGTTGTCCAATGGATTGTGGTGGAGTTCCACTTAGATAATATGTTAACGGTTGGTGGAACTACCTTGGGTTACATTGAGGATAAGGTAACCTTTGGGGTGTCTGTCATTGGTTGAGTCTTGGGTTAAGTGCATACACCCTAGACTCCTATAGATGTGAGATGATTGGACAACATCCCTTAGGATAGTCATAGTGGCAGATCTCACATCCACCATCATTGTCTATGTCTAAATTGACAACCTCATTAGAGATAGTAATTTTCTCCTTACCCTTGTTATGTGTAGGGCCTAAATTTCTATGCTTTGTCTTACCTTTGTCACTAATTTGTTCCTTCTTATACTCCTCTACAATTTTCAAGACAGTTTCAAGTCTAGAGTCTAAGGAATCCCATATTTGATCCACCTTAGCTGATACTTTGGTTGTTAACTTTTGGATCAACAACGTTTTTCTGTTCACCAACTATTCGAGTGGTGACTCATCCTCTTCATCGCAAAATTTCACTCCCTTCTTTCAAAGAGAGGGATCATGGTTGTATTCTTCTACACTTTCTCTTTTTAGTAGCTCCCCTTCTTCTTTTGCTACTTGTTCCAAAAATCTATGAACTTCATGGAATCTAAGTTATGATAATTGCCCTTGGGCATAAGTCCGAAGGGTTCTCCTAGTCTCATACCTTAGCCCATCTATGAGATGGCGAAGTTGATCCTGCTGTGCATAACCATGGCCTAGGAAATGATGTAATAATGTGTAGTAGCAACCCATGGTAGCATCCAAGGGTTCATGAGTACCTTGCTTCCATCCTTGGATCTACTTACGTAAATTAGACACTCTAGAGTACGTTTAATACTTATCATTGAATAGTTCTAACATTGTACTCCACCTCCTGATGGTTTCTAATTCTAAGGACTGTTACCAACTCTCTGCTTCCCTGATGAGTGTCCTAGGAAACAACTTAAGTTTCTGCCACTTATTTTCTATGTTTTGCAAGGTGCAGGCATCGTGGAATGCCTGTAAATGATTTTGTGGATCTACGTTGTATCCCACTTCAAAGCGTGGGATGTTGTTCATGTCTAAACACTTGATCCGACTATCTTTTAAATGCCTTGTTGGGATTCTTACAGCCTTCGTTATGTTTAGCATGCTTCGGGTGGCTAGTAGGGGTTCGTCATGATCATCTCTTTCATGACGTCTATGATGTCTTCATTGTTCCCTACTTTCCCTTCATTCATGCCCTTGTCCTTGCTCTTGACTCTCTTGTCGAGGTCTCTCATTTTTCTTACCTTTATCCTCTCTATTATGCTCTTGATGATTGTGCCTTGATGTGGAAGGAGAGGGTGAGTGATGTGATGAAGCTGAAGAAGAAGGAGAACCATCACCATGACAATGTTTCTTACCTTCTCTTCTATGGCTTCGGTCCCGATCATGGTGATAATCTACGTGCCTGTCCTTGTCGTTTGTTGTTGTTTCATCAGTGAACAGTTGGTGTTCACAGGCATCAAGACTAGGGTTATATATCATGGAATGTAGGTTCTAATACCCCACCTCCTCACTTTCGTTAGAAGGGGGAACATCTTTTGATAATGAACTAGTTACAAGTGGTTCACCATCTCTAGTTTCGCTTAGGACCTGCGGGACCTCTTTGCCCTTCAACAGTGTATGTTGGCTCTAATGACTTGAGTCCCTCATACATTGTGCAGATGTGGGATGGTAATCCCTCATGTCAAAATCTACTGCAACATATTTAGCATAAAGTTGAGTCATGCTAGACTGTGCCAAAGCATGGAGAAGCATGTTGGGAACTACACGATCCGAAGGTAACACTATGTTACCTTGCAAATCTCTCCAGCTCATCTTTTCATCTTGATGAAGGATAAAAGTAAAGTTGGGTATATAGTCATTGGGATCAGTATATATCAACTTGTATTGTTGAGGAACTATCTGATTTAGGTTATGTGTTTCTGATTGTCGACTGTTCTTT
Organism: Gnetum montanum; assembly: GCA_015680685.1. Lineage (NCBI taxonomy): Eukaryota > Viridiplantae > Streptophyta > Gnetopsida > Gnetales > Gnetaceae > Gnetum > Gnetum montanum. Next base: position 116,338 of record MNCI01029749.1, on the reverse strand, counting down.
TTATGATCCCTAGGTGGTGAATTGCTCTTGTGAGAAGAAGAAGAAGACATGATGTCTTATCAGTGTGCTCTTTAACCATTATATAAGTTTTTTTAATTAACCCTAAGGGTTCATTTAAGCTCCCAACAATGTGAGTAATATCCTATGTTCTACTTAGCACACAAACACTTAGTCCTCGACAATGGTGCCAATGATGAGTGGTGAGGTACCCCTACACTCAACCATACAAATGCGAGCGTAACATGCGTGATCTGGTTGAACTCCATAGACTAAGTGCCTACATGCCTCATGGAACACTTAAGGTTAATCATTCATTGTCTTCCCAGACTTACTTGTATTTGTGACGGTGTATGGTTAAGTAAGTCTGAGGTATATGATTTTTATAGTTTTTATGTTTTTATCTCCTATGCTGAAAGGTGAAGGGTTGAAGAGACTAATTACTAACTCTAACTAATGAACTAATTCTAAATCAACCTAGCATTAGCATCCATTCCCACTTACCGTACACACCCCAAACCGATGCAACCATGGCTACCAAACGCTAATCGTTGTTGGGATCACCATGCGTAACGCACATGCTCGAAGCAGTCGTACTGAGGCACTTAACTAGGAGAGAAGGGTTGAGAGAGATTTAATTCCTAATAAAGCATTAAATGGAAAATAGTAAGTAACATTAAATAAAATCCTAATTAGCCTATTCCATGCATTGCAAGGTTTATCTAGGAAGTTCGTCTTTATTGCCATACACAAACTTGTGTTTAGGTACAATGTTTGCTAGAATAAAGATTCATTCACTTTAGGACTCCTACTGCAGGTACATGGAAAATATTCTATCTCTGGAGTGATCAATCTGCCAGAGTTTCACTACAGTCTAAGCCTAGGATGAGAAACAATGGAGAGCCACCTTTTATTTATAAATATGATGGCGCACTATGATATCGTGTATGTGATATCGTAATGGCCATGATATCGCATCTCATCAAAAAGAGATATGAAAAAAGTTCATGATATTTCTCACTAAGAGCTCTTGAGTTGAGGAGACCTTGGGTAAGATATTGGAGAGAAAATTGAGTGAGTGCATAGAAATTGTAGATCCAAGGTTAATTATGTTATTTATTGGCTTGTGTATTCTAGTCTTATTTGCATGTTGAGATCTCATTCGCATGTTATGAAAGAATTTCTCTATCCGTTGTGCCTTCCATAAAGAATAGTTATTGAGTAGTTATAGGGTCTCATGCTCTACAATATCATTTGATTATTTTAAGAGGCTTTTATGTTTTATGAGTTTTTGGAATCCTATAGTAACCTTCTAATTAAATAATTAAGGATGGCTAATGTTCTCATTTACTAGAAAAAGTTATTTTCTTTTCATAATATTTGGATTTGATTAATTATCAAAGTGAACCTACTCCACCATTATTGGTATTGGAGCTTTGTGTTGATTAGAGCTTTAGAGTTTTTTTTTTAATTATTTCTTGGAATTTGTTAAGGATTTTGTCAATTTTAGATGGTACCCAAAAATAAATACTTACAAGCCTTGAATAGAAACATGAAGAGCATGAAGTCTATCTTCTAGATGATTGATGCTTAGTTAGATGAAATCAGCATAAAGGTAGATAGAAATGTTAGTCCTAGCCATATCAAGATACACAGAGATGACTAGCATGCATGTTTAGATGAAGAAGTTTCACAACCAGGTGAAGATGAAGTGAATTAAAAGAAAGGATAATCTAGCTATAGATGTATAGGAGCCCATCAGCCAAGGATTCCAATCAAAGGAAATCCTATTTCTTAGATGATAATTCTAAGGAATCCAATGATGGTAAATACTTTTTCTCCATAATTGGAATGATGTGGTGAGGCTTACTAGAGCATTCATAAATTCTACAAGACTTTTGTACTTACCATCAAATACTTTCAATGGTGTAGATAGCACCAATGCTATGACATCCTATTCCGAAATGTCATGGAAAACATTAAATATATGTTATATTAGATATTATGCATGAGACGATAATATGCCAAACATCAATTATGTGTAAAATTGAACATTATGCATAAATAAAATAATAGAAAAACACAGAAGGAGAAAGAAAATAATGCTTTATTGATGTAGAGTAGAGTATCTGGATTATGCTCTAAAAGTGTTTCTTGGGGTTTTCTTTCTTCAACATCTATTTCTTAGAGGCAATCCAACATTGCCACCATGATTAGGCCTACAACAAGCTAGAAAGAATGGCTAGTCCTCTTCCTATCCCACTACTTTATTAAATAAGACCATGCATATAGCTCCTTCTTATAACTATATTTTTAGTATCAATGCCAAAGTTATGTAGCTTCTTCAAAATATTAACCTTTCTTTCTTTTCCATAGTTAGAAGTTTTGGAATTTTAAAAATCATATCTTCTAAACTCCATTCAAATATTTGTACTAATTAAAACTTGTGTTTGTTATAAAAGATCACAGAACTATGCATGTTGTGATTTCTACAATAGGATAATTTGTATAGTTTGAAAGAAGAATTTTCATAATAACCTTTTTGCTTATAAATTCCTCTATATCCCATATTTTCCAAATCTATTTGGAATGGATATAGGAATTCACATGGTAAGACTTCTTGTAGGTATAAGACATCAGCATTCAAATCTTGTAACTCTACTAGGATACATGGGTATCAATACTTATGTGAGTCTAGGGCCCATGGTGGACATAGCAGATGTTCTTTCTCACTCACTAGGCATCTTGCAAGCATGTTGTATGTTGTTACTTTCATTCTTATTCTTGGATTCTTTTTTGGGTTGTTATTATTTATGGCTATCATACACCTTGTTGGAATAAGATTATGACTCTCTGTGTTGTTCTCCCATATTATCTGGTTGTAGGTTGAATTGATATACATCTTCTTCATCATTTTGGTTCACCAACTAATTCTCCAACTAACCTTATTGATAACAACTAACTACATTACCTAGACTCTTTAGCGATCTTTCTTTCTACCCCTTAAGAAACTAGCTTCAACTATGTAAATAATGATACATCAGGGATTAGCGATCTAAGATTATATGCAGAGGTTAAGCACTTAATCTTAAGGCCCAAAAGGTTAACTTTTCTAGTCCCAACAATTAAATTGTTAGGCATGATTAGTTAGTATATGTTATGGTCTCTTAAGGCACAATTGACATTATCTAATTATTAGGTACCCAAATGATAATTTAACTTCACCATTGAGTTCAGAGGGTTGGAAGATATTAGAAATAACTATTCATATGTTAGAAATAGACCATGTATGCCCAAGTTATGCTAAAATGAGCCTTTGAGGGTCTTAAGATACCATGTTGGAAAATTAGTCAAAAATAAATTTTTGGAGCATCATGGGATAGATTTGACTTCACCATTCTGTCTAGGAGGTTCAAACCTATAGGAAATGACTCTATTTTTTTTATTAAAAAGGCTTTCAAAATAAAAATTTATATTTTTTGAGGTCCAAAATCTTTGGCACGGAAAATGATACTTCTTGAGAGATCATGCATCCGAATACTATTGTACAACAAGCATGCTTAGTTACAGAGTTTTCATCTAACTTATTTTCAAAGTGCCAAACTTACCTTTTTGGAAATTTCTTTCATGTTCTTAAATCTAAGGTTTTTAGCTTGATTTTCTTATTTATTTGAATTTGAATTTTTTTGGTTAACTTCATAAATATTTCCTAATTTCTTTGTTAGTTGATGGGAAAATGCTTTGGTCACCAAGATGTAGTAGCATGATGATGCAATACAATGAGATGGTATGTGGCAGTGAGATGGTACATGATACAGAGATGGTACATGATGATACAATGCAATGAGATGGTACATGGCTTGAATAGAGTGGTCACTAGCTATTGCAACATCTACACCAATGACCATTGCTAATGTTGTGGATAAATAGTGTTGAGAAATCCAAAACTTGTCCATGAGGATAGAAACTATGTCATTTGGATTCAAAATTGGTTGGGACATTCGATCCAAGCTGCTTTACAATGCTGATGTGGGAGTTGAGTGGAGAAATGCACTGGAGGAGGCAATGATTTTTGGTGTTGGTGGTGTCCATGGGCACTGAATAGGGTGACGATTCTTGGAGTTGGTGATGTCCGTGTGCACCAAAGGAGGCAACAATTTTCACTACCAATGGTGTTCACACACATTAGAAGAGATGAAAATGTTTGATAGCAGTGGTATCCATGGGCACTAGAGGAGGCAACAATTTCTGATGCTGATGGTGTTCATGGGCACCATAGGAGGCAACAACTTCCAACACCAATGGTGTTTGTAGGTGCCAGAGAAGATGGTGATTTTCAACATGGGAAATATATATGGGCTTTGGAAGACATGATAATTTTTTGTGTTGACCATGTCTATGGGCACTAGAGGAGGCAATGATCCCCAGCTCCAACAATGTCCACGAATGTAGGAGGAGGCAAAAATTTTCAGCACCCACAACATACGTGGGTGCTAGAGAAGGTAGTGATTTTAGGCACTGGTGGTTTTTGTGGGCATCATGAGTGGCTTAAAATTACTATGGATTTTTCTATGGTGGTAGCAGTGATGATAGTGGGAATAGCAATGACGATGGCAATAGTGATGGCAACATAACCAATGGTGGTGCTAGTGGTGGCAATGGTGGTACAAGTAATGATGGAAACGCAAGTGTAAATAGCACACATAGTGGTGGTAGAGCATGTTGAGAAACATGAATAATGATGAAAAATGGAAAAAATGATGCTAGGTGGTAGACAAGCAGTAAGATTTCAACAATGCAAAAAGGTGAGGTGTGGAGTAGTGTGGCAGGGTTTCAAAGGAGCGTGGCATAGGTAGGTGAGGAATAAAGAAATAGTGAACAATGACACATGGTAGCAATGTAGGTGGGTGGGTAGTAGTAGCATAGGCTTTTGTTGAGAATGAAAAAGTATAGTACTACATAGTGCAAGAGTTGCATGGCCCCTTAGCGAGTCCATGTTGTGCACCAGTGGGTTGTGCAACCCATAATAGGTTGATGTGGCCTCTTTTATGGGTCTCATTTGTTATGAAATTAATTAAATATACAAATTGAAATATCAAAGACAACAAGGAAAACAAAACACAAAAATTTACATGTAAACCTCAAAGTGGGGGAAAAAACCACAGTAATTAGTGTAGAGCTCTTCCTTTATCTAGAGAAAATATCCCAAAGATACAAGTCATCCTTGATAACTTTCATAGCTTGTTGCTATTATTCTAGTGATGTATAATATATCTTCCCACCCTTTAATTTATAGGAGAAAACAACAATCTTTTTTCTATTAGAAACTTGAGATAATTTTAGAAATTGCTAATCATATCTCAAGAAGAGATTACAAAGTGGGAAGTTATGATAGACATAACTTAAATTGATAAAGATAGAGGAAGAGTTTTCTTTACATTCACTGATAGTTTAATTTTTCACATTAACTGATAGTTAACAATTCTTCCACTTGAAGAAAAATCTAACAAATCTTCAAGTTAGAGATGCACTAGTTCCAAGGTGCATTATTACATCTTTGCTATTCCAAGCTGTTTTGGGAAAAAATATTCACATCCCTTGCAATCACTTTAGTCAGTACATTAGAAATATTTTTCTTAGTGTTAATTTTCTACAAATTAATTAAACCTGCTTCAATAGTATCTTTAATAAAATGGTATTCAATATCAATATGTTTTGTTTTATCAACTAAATTTCTTACTAGATGTAATGTATTTTGACTATCATAGAAAATTTGATAACTATCTTGCTTTATATTAAGAAACTGTAAAAATATTTGCAACCATAAGATCTCCTTACATGCTTTTGTCAATGACACATACTCATATTCTATAGTGGAAAAGTTACTAGAGATTGACGTTTTAACATCTAGCTTACCGCAACACCACCTAAAATAAAAGCATAACCTATAGTTGAATGTCTAATATCTAAATTAGTTGCATTCACATAACATTCAAATCATTATTTCCAAAACATAAATAGGTAGATTAAGTTCTCTTTAAGTATCTAAGATTCCTTTTATAGCAAGCCAATGGTTCTAATAGTAATTATTCATATACTTACTAACAACATGTATTGCATATGCTATATTTTGGTGAGTGCATACCATAGTATACATTAAAGACGAAGTATATGGAATATCTTTTACTTTGGAATTTTTTTTCTGTACTATGACAATATTTCTTTGATAATTAAAAATAAGAAGCCAAAGGAGTACTTACAAGTTCTGTGTCTAACATATTAAAATGTTCTAACACTTTTCCAATATACTCACTTTGACTAAGCCATAATTTTTTCCTAATTTCTATCTCTATAAATATGCATTTCAAGAATTCGTTTTTTCTATCCAAAATCTGTCATAGAAAACTATTTGTTGATCTCTATTTTAAGTTGTTTTATTTTTTATGTATCATTCCCTACAATCATCATATCATCTAAATACAACAAAAAAATTATAAATTTATTTTTATCACTTGAGAAATAAACACAATGATTAAGATCACACCTAAAATAATCCATTTTGTGCATAAAAGAATCAAATTTTTTATACCATTGCATAGGAGCCTGTTTTCAACCATATATGCTTTTCCTCAAGTGACACACATTATGAGGTTTATTTTGATTAACAAATCCTTTTGGTTGATGCATATAGATTTATTCATTTAAATCACCATGTGGAAAAGCTATTTTAAAATATAATTATTCTAACTCTAAATCTAAATATGCAAGAAATCAAAGAATAATCTAAACAAAAGAATGCTTAACAAATGGAGAAAAAATTTCTATAAAACCAATTCCTGGATTTTTATCATAACCTTTAGCTACCAATCTAGCTTTATAAATATTCTTTTCATTTACCTCATTATTTAAAGTAAAAATCCATCTATTTTGAAGTGTTTTATGTCCCTTGGATAATTCCACAAATTTCCAAGTTTTGTTTTGTTGGAGTGAATTCCATTTCCTTTTCATAGCTTCCTTCCATTTTTCTACATTAGGACTTGCAAGAGCCTTTTTTACTATTTTAGGTTCATCATGATCTATATAAAGAATATAATCTTGAAGTCTAGTAGAAGGGCATATTATTCTACTTGAATATCATACCTCATATGATGTATCTTTTGCAATATTTTCCTCCTCGTTAGTTTCTTTATCCTCATCTTCATCAAAAAATTCTAGAGTTTTTTGATTTATCACTTTCTCTTGTATTATATTTTCTTTAGGCTGCAAAACAAATCTAGGAACCTGCTATGTAATAGAATTAGAAACCTTTTTCTTTTGAAACTCATAAAAAATTACATTTTCTTGAAATTTTACATCTCGTAACCTTACAAATTTCTTTGCCTTAGGATCCCATAATTTGAAACCCAACTCATCACTACCATAATCCAAAAAAAAAAATATCATTTTTGATTTATCATCTAATGAGTCATGTTTAGTTGGCTACATTGACAAAGCCTCATCAACATGGCCTCGTCGATGAGGCCTAGTTGATGCATCTTACCGTGCGTCGACAAGGCCCTGTTGATGCAATGCTGGTTTTTGACTATCAATAGGCATGTGTAGTTGCATTTATGGTAATAAGAGATTGTAGTTGCAGTGAAGCTCTTACAATTTTTCCACTTGAAAGTTAGAATTTTTCCCCAAGTGCTAGCAGTAGGAGTCATTGAGTGCACAAATATTTATTCAAGCATTGTTGTACCTAAGCACAATAGTGTGTGTTGCAATAAAGATGAGCTTTTTGATAAATCTTGTGAAACTTTGGATAGATTAGCTATTTCATTTATGCATTTAATGTTTTTAATTATTTATTAAATTTTTTTGATAAGTTATTAAATATTTTCCAATTATTACGTTAATGAAGCAATTAAGCGAAATAGATTAAACACATAAGTACAATTGCTTTGAGAGTAACACATATTCACTTGGTAATCCCAGTAGTGCTATTTCTTGGTATGCCTAGTAGCATAGCATTTTTTCACCCAATAATGGATACATGGGTTCAGGATGTGTACAAAAAGTGGGATCATATGTTTATGTTAGGAATACTTAGATGCTAGTTAATTAGTTAATTTAGACTAGTTAACCCAATTCCTTTTATCTACATTCTAAACACCAAACTATAAAACACAAAATGATAAAAATCAAATGCCTCAATTAAACTTAACCATACCAATGTACATTACAAGTGTAATTGGGAAGACAACAATTAACCTTATGGCAAGATTCACTTCCTAAAGGACTAGTGCACTGGAAACAATAAAGTCTATAGAATTCAACCAGATCGCACATGAATGCTTTGTGATTCAAATGGTTGGGTGTTGAAACACTACCAATTTTAGGCTTCTACAGTTCAACAAAAAATTTTCTAAGTGTCAAAACTTAGCAAGTTTTTCTAAGTGTGGATGTTACACTCTACAACATAGCTAGCATAGCACATATTGAGCCTTGTTTTGCAAGATTTTTCGAAGTGTCAGCAATAGTTTCATGAAAATTTTTCTAAGTGTCCTACTATGCTATTAGTCTACTTGCTATGCTCTCCAGTGTAGCCGGCATAGCACACACTTCCATGGCTAGTTTGCCCAAGTATCAAGCCAGAAGTGATCAAGGATTACTTGGGATGGACAAAATAGTTTAGCAAATTTTCTATCTCCTAGGCTATCATTCTCACTACACTCTTCAGCGTACGTATCTTAACACATGTCCCAGTCACCAGCTTGCCCAAGTGCTAGGCTATAGTTTGTCAAATGTGCTTAGGATGGACAAAATAATTTGGCAAATTTTCGATCTTTTGGGTTGCTACTCTCTGCTACACTTCACAATGTAGCCAGCATACTCAGTTTCTAGTTCCTAAAGTTGCCTAAGTGTTGGACAAGGGTCTATCAAGCTAGCTTGACATAGAAGACACATTTGGCACATTTCTTAACTTCTAAGGCTACTTATCCTACTATGCCCTAGAGTGTAGCCAGCGTGACATGAAGGAAAACTATAGATTTCATGAGAATTTGGCTAAGTGTCCCTGCTATGCTCTCTAGCGTAGCTAGCATAACTAGTGTGAAAAATCAAAATTTTGCAAATTTTTGCTAAGTGTTCTGCTACGCTCTAGAGCATAGCTAGTTTGATACTTGAGAAAAGTCTCTAAGAGCCTCCAAAAGCCTTCAAAACTTGGCATCGACCTTTATCTTAGCTTCAACATCCCTCTGGTGACCAAGATTAGTAGTTTGCATTTCTTTTGTAACCTTGTTGATCCCAAAAATTGTCCCTATGCTTGACCTTACTTAGAAGAGGGGGAAGATGTAGTCCTATAGCATAGCCTCCAAGTTGCATTATTACTATACTATTTGTAAGTATGTTGTGATCTATCTAACTCTAGCACATGCAGTCTAGGTAGTGTGTTCACAGTTCCATAGTTCTTGGATACCCATTGTTTTCTTTTAGAGTGTGACATCTTGCTACTCTCATGAGACTATAACATGTTAGCATAACCCTATATACACTCATGCCACATGGTGCTCGATCCATGTTTCATGCTAAACCTAGCCCTATAAATACCCCTAAGAGTAGCACTTTAGGGGTTGACAAATCAAAAGAGCATTGAGCATTTTAGCTATCTGAGTATCCCTAACACTCTTGCACCTGAGCATCCAAACTTCACATCCTGGCACCTCCCAGAATGTAGTCCACCATTACACTTGCAGAATGCAATAACAACCAACCTAGTAGGTTTAGCCTCCCTTGTAGCTACTAGTTCTACATCTCAGACATTCCAAAGATTGTGCCTACACTATTATGCTACAACTATTCTTGCCTGATGCCATGTACCTTTGTCACCTCCTGTTTAGCAAAGTGACGCTCCCCAGTTTTTGGTGGTGTATTTGTTTATTCTCAAGCTCTATTTCATTTCTTTTTAAAGCATTTTTTCTCTAATATTAAGCATAAATCTTACATTTCTCAGGCTTGGACTCTCCACTATGCTCTTGTTTGCTATCCCTGTGTCTGCACGTAACACTCTACAAACCCTTCTTACAAATGATGTTCTAAAACCATGTAAGTCCCTATCTAATTAACCAGACCATTCAGGGCACCTTATTTTTGTTTTCTAGCATGACCCTGGCATGAATTCAAGGTTAGGCTATATGTCCATCAACCTCTTAGTGTTCCAATGATCGACATTTTTGGATGTCGTAATTTTTTGGTGCTAGAAGGAGGGCCTCCCATTCCTTCTATCTTCAAGGATAGTCCCATGTGCTTTCTACACCCCAGTTACTAGTGGAAAGCTAGTGTAGAAATAACACCCATGTGGACCTTCCATGGTAGTAGCTGGATCATAAGCTAGTGTAGGAGTTATTCTCATTTCAGTTAGTATAGATTAATCCTAGTTGTTAGCTCCCCTAGAATCCAATAGGATGAAAAGCCCAACTGTGTCCATCGTGTCAAGCTCTAAGTGCTTTGGAGAGCATAACAACCCTTCAGAATGTAACAATTCCTATGAGAATAATGAGCATAATGCCAAAGATAGTCACTTTCCACAACATTTTTAGAGTTAGTTATTTTTGGCCTACTTTCATAGCTTACATACTTAGCTATTTTCTTTTAATGTTTTCCACACCTCAACATTCTTTGTTAGCACCTTCTTTCCTTACATTTTTCTACATAGAAAAGTGAATCCCATCAACACCTCAACCTCTACCCTAAGAATGGAGGTGCCTTATCCCATTCAATAGGTAGGATATGTTGAGTAACCACTCAGTCTAGTACAACCACAATGGTAGGCTCTCAGACTATGTAACTAATCGCCTGAATATAGGGCATTGGACAACAAACGATATAATTTTCTATGTGTGAAGCTTTAGATAGGCCTGTCCTTAGATCACTAAGAAATAGAAGTGAAGTGAAATTTTGAAATCATTCATCAAAATGGAAAATATTTTTCCCACCCCTAACACAATTATCCCACTCATTGACAACTTTAAGTGGATCCTATACCAACTTATTAGGGTGAGTGAGCCGAAAGAACAAGATGCGGTATCAAACTATGATGAGCCCTTATAGGATGGGTAGGAGGAGCTTGAGTCCCATTCAGATAGTAGTGTTTCATTTTAAGCCTCTATCCAATAGCCTACCTCCACTTTTGTGCTGCACTAGTCATAGTCCTCTACCTTCTTTGAGGTGATGGTGACACTTTTGCAACCTAAGTCCTCTCCTATGGTAGCTAGCCACCAAGTCCTACATGCGCAACAAAGTGTAGGACCTTTTGCCACTTTTTCCTTTGTCATATCCTCACAGCTTTTTCAACCTTCCCTACTAGCATCTATGATGCTGACACTACCTTTTGTGCACATGACATTCATATCTCAGCTACAGACAAGTCACGTGTCCTATATCCCAGCCATCTTAGTAGTGCTACCAACAATAGTCCAAGCCTCAACTACATGGTGGGCGATGACCTCTATGCCTATGGCATAGATATCAACCATGCCATAATACATGTAATAGTAGACTCAAGAAGCATCACATGTGGTGGCATAGCCCACAAAAAGGTTGTGGGTTGCTCCAATAGTACCACTAGTAGCATAGCCAATGTAATCCTTTGCGGCATCTCTGAGTTTGGACCAAGCATTCCAACTCATTCAAAATCTCATGGAGGAGGTTAGGCAACTTAAAGAAGCCAACTCAGAAATAGTCCATGTGATAGACTTCTATCAAGATAATCCCATCAGTCCTTCAGTTCCATTACTAACACTGCCTCCTGGGGTCCAACTTTCCCAATTCATAAAATACAATGATGAGGGGGACCCCAATGCCGACTTGGTAACTTTCCATTTTGAGTGCTTGCTTTTGCAAGCATGGCCACATGTAATCATCTACATATTTTCCATGTCCTTGACAAGAGAATCTCTTGATCAATACTATGCACTCCCTAGAGCCTTCATTTCAACTTTATAGGAGCTACTAAAGAAATTTGTAACTCACTTCAAGTATAACCTGAAGCCCAAGGTCACCTTAGACTAGATAATGAACATCAAACAAGGGGCATTAGAGCTAGTGCAAAAATTTATACAATGTTGGTGTGCTTCGCTCATCAAAATTCATTAGCCGATAGCATAAACTCATCTTCTAGCTATTTTTAAGGGTGCAGTAAATGACTTTATCAAGTCAAAGTTGTACTACTTAGCCCTGAATTCTCTTAGTCAAGCTTTTACTCAAACAAAGAGCATGCAAGACATCGTAGAATCCAGTAAGGACCTGGCCTATGTGGCCTACAGAAATGCACATACAAAAAAGAACAAAGAAAAAGAAAAGGTGATAGCAATTGTTGCAGCTATGGCTGATGAAGCTAAATCTAACAATGCTAAGCCAATGGCCAAGGCACCCAAAGCCCTAACGAACAACAATAATGCATTGGGTTCTAGCACCACGAGAACCAAACAACCTACATCATCAGTAATCATGGGGCAAGCTCCCCAAAGGCCAAACTTTGAGTGCAAAGATCGTTCAAAGTACACCCTCCTACCTATTAAACTATCCAAGATCTTGAATTAGTTGCTTGGTGTTGGGTGCATCCAACACAAACAAATGTCAGAGGATGCACAAAAAATTCCATAAGAGGTACTATGAGGTCCTCAGAAACCCTTTTGCATGAGTCCCTAGTCCCTAGAAGCTTTATATTGGACAGATACTACAACTACCACTAGCTACATGGCCATGACATAGACTACTACTTAGCATTGAAAGATGACATTCAATGCATGATTGATCAAGAAAAATTGGTCGTTGATGAAAGAAACCCTGTACGACTAGAAAATCAACCCATGAAGGTCTATAAAGATCCACTCAACACTAGTGGTGCAGGTTACATCATCAATGTTATTAGCATTGATGATAATGTAGAATTGGCACATGAACCATTTGTGGTTTGTGTGTCTTTTGATGACATTGGGGCCTGAATGTCAACTAGACCACAATCCCCTTTTGTCATCAAAGCATCACCTCAAGTACCTATGACACGCTTTGTGGTTAGGGCCCCATAGCACATTGTAGTGATGGAAGGCACCTTTTTTCATTAGGATGCCAAGCTGTGCAGACCCTCCACCTTCCCAGGGTCCAGTGGTGGGAACTACATTGCAAACTACCCACCAAAAATCATATCCTACAAGACATGATGAGTGTACTTTTGACAAAATGATTAGGAAACACATGGAGCTAGGACCTCCTAAGCCCATCACATTGTCAGCCATCCCCATGGCCTCATAGTCTCAGACTACCAACACAAATGCAAATAGTCAATATAAAAATGCTAAGTCTCGAAGGCCCACCACATAACCAAAAGTAAAATCTCCTCCCACAAAGATTCATCTCTGAGGATTTATGGAGGAGGTGAAAGCCACCAAAAGAAAAAAATGGTGGAAAATATTTCTTGGACACATTGGCGCAAGTTAAACAGGCTCTAAAATAAGAAAACATAACTTTGAGCCTATATGACTTGGTTATGACCTCATCTGCTCATTGTGAGGCTTTGGTCTACATGCTAATATCTATTCTAGTTAAGGAAGATGTTCTAGTAGATGAAAAGGCCATTCACACTATATTGTTTCCACCTACAACCTAAGAGTCAAAGTCAACACCCTTGACATTTCATGATGAGGCAGTTAAGGTTGATCCTGAAAAAGATCACGTGACCAGTGCACCCATGTTTATCACAATTCATGTAGGACAATAGAAAATTCGTAGGGTGCACATTGATGATAGGATGAAAACCAATGTCATCCCATTCCCTATCATCGACAAACTTGGCCCAGTTGACTAGATCAGGTAGACAACAACAATGTGCTTGAAATCCTTCAATGAGACACATGTTGTTGTAAAATGAATAGTCACAATATATTTTGTTGTAGGGAAGCAATTCCCCACTAATGCTAAATTTATTGTGGTTGAAGAAATGCTCAGATTCAACCTAATTCTAGGGAGGTCTTGGCTAGTCCAACTACTGGTTGTTTCTTCACCCCTTTACTAAGAGATCAACTTGCCCTATGAGGATGGAGAGGTGGTGATCTTTGATGATAATGTAGCTCCTCTAACCATCAACAACATAGATACCAAACAAGTGTTGGAGGTAGAATTCTTTGAAGATGCATTTATTGGTCAAAGTAAAATTCAATGTTGTTTAGATAATTTTAAACAACCAAGTGAGGCAAGTGACCTCTTTGACAAAGCTCTCTAGGCAAAGCTACCATTCTCTATAATAGATGAAGGTCTAGGGAAATACCATCTTGCACCTTCTAGGCCTTATGTGCCACCTTACTTGCATTGGGTTAGAAAGCACCTACGCAACTAAGGCATTCCCTTAGTTCACTTCCATGTTTAACTTGCCCTTTATCCTTTACCTGTATAGTTATGATTGCATTATTGTTTACATCCTACATTATGTCATCTCTTTAGTTCATGTGGTTTCATTTAGCATTTTTCCAGAAAGAAAAAAAGAAAAAAAAAAGAAAAAAAAAGTGAGGCCTAGAAAGGCCTTAAACTATCACTTGACTTGTTAAGGCCTAAAACTGGCAACTTGCTTCCTTATATGGTACAGCCTGAAAAGGCCTTACACTATCACATGGCTCAGTAAGGCCTAAAGCTAGCAACAAACTCCCCTTTACAAAATGGTCCAAAATGACCTTAAACTAGCAATGGCCCTTCTGCCATGGCCTTAAACTAGCATGAGGTCCATAAGGGGCCTAATTGCATCAATCAAATCATAAGTTAAAATTACAACAACATTACATAAAATACAACAAAATGAGAAGTAAATAATTGTCATATTTTCATTGAGTTATCAATAATATATGTAGTTTAAGTTTACATCCAAACCATAAAATCTCTAAAAATGCAAAATTACCAGATAAAAGGGCTACATTTTGGGCATTTTAGCTTGTAGTGTGTGATGGGGGCTAGGGCTCTTCGTCTTCCTCTTCGTCTACTACTTCACTAGGTCCTGCACCATCACTTGGAACCTATATCAAATAAAAATAAAATAATAAATTATCCTACAAATGAGGTGATATTCAACATTATAATAAAGTAAATAAAAATATTGCAAAATAAACCAACTTGAGAAGGACCTGCATCCATGTCTTGGGGCAACCTATTGAGGCCAAACTCTAAGTGTCATAGGATTTCATCCTTTGATAACCGTGTCCAGTCCTCCTCACCAAGGTTAATGTACATGAGGGCTTTCTCTTTCTCTATGGTCATCCATGTAGGCAGCCTTGGCAAAAACATTGCAGAAGTCACCTCTCCAGAATGCACAACGATCTATCTTTCTAAGGACTCACTCACCACTACATTTCTTGTGAATAGCTTATAAGCCTATGTTGCACCAATTACATCAAGAAATATCCCTTGGCATCGATGCTCCATAGTCTCATTTTGGTACTTTTTATGGTATGCTTCGTGTTCGTGCTTGTAGTGGTGCTTGTGTTTCTTTTGAGTTTGGCCCCACTAGTACACTTTGATGCTATAGTCCTTCTAGTCTTGATTTTTTCATGCTAATAGGTCTAGCTACATCTGTTGCTTAATCACCTCATAGGTGGCCTCATTCTTGCCCTTAATAGCTAATCAATACTTGGCATAATAATTTTTCATCATGCACAAACTACCATCTAGCTTGTCATGTGTCACCAGGAAGTCATAGTGGGACTATAGGTCCTCTAGTTTGCCTCTTAGTTTGTCCCCTTTTCCTAATGCTCCTGCACTTGTTTCCATAGTTTCTCATTGACATTCTTTCACCTCCACAATGCTCTTTTAGAGTACAATGCACACTTCCTTACCTCTTTGTACATGCAATGAGGCACTTACTCCACTTTGGGGGGAAACTCAGGCATGACATCAACCTAGATTACTCTGTTTAGGTTCCATTTAAGCTATGAGCCTATCATTCTAGATAAAATAACATTAGTCATAAAATAAGTAAGAAAATTAGTAGAAAATAAAAAATATAATAATAAAATAGGCATACCAATCTCAAGTTCTATTTATTTTATATGATCTATCATATCATCCACCACACCTTGCATGAAGGTGAACTTATCTGGAGTCTTTGTCCACAGTTGTGTACGAAAGGTGGATGCTGATGTAGGATGTTCAGCAAAAACACTGGTGACTGTAACATAACACACTTTGTAATTATCAAGCAACCAATAGTCAAGGGTACAAAACACAAAAAATGATAATGGTAAAAAAATCCTACCTAACAAGCCCTCAGGTGTGAGACCGGGGGGATCACCCATCTGCATGCCATCAAAGAAATTCTTAAACTCATCCCCTTCAAACTGCAACTCTTCTTCTTTGAGTTAGCTTAGTACCTTAGTAGCTTCCTATTCCTCTTCATTTGCTTTTTTTTCCTTAGGTTGACAGACATCATCCTCCATGGGCTCCACTACCACTATGGGGGTCCTTTTGCCTGTGTCATACAAGTTAAAGTTAGAGTTGTCAATAAGGAGTATAAGGTAGCATGACACATTACAATAGTATTAAATAATGCATACTTGAAATTTTTGAGCACACATCGTAGAGCTTAAATCATAGCTTTTTTTCCCCCTCCTCCACTTCACACATAGGATCCTCTACAAGGTGGGGCTTCTTAATCTTTATTTTGGATGATCTTACTATATTAACAAATAGTCATGCCCCTCTCACCATATTTTTGGTGTTGGTTGGTGGGGCCTCCCTAGCACTATCATGTGTGCAATAGGATCATCCCACATCACCCCTAATCATTACCAAAAGTAACTCACCAATCACCTCCAGAGGGTCCTGCGACTGTGTGGTGTGGAATAGGTTGTAAATCCATAGGTTGGAGATCTTCTATGATCTAGGTCTTTGTTGACCTTTTCTATCATTGGTAGACCCTCAAAGGGGATGTCAAAGAGGTTTGTAAAGAACTTGTTTGTAATTTCAAAGATTACCCGTACATTACAGACCTGTGTGCTAAAGCGATTAGCACACTCAGTAAAGGAGTTAATTACGGAAATCATTTCGACCACTGGGATGCTTGGGATAGTGGCTAAGAAAAGGTCCATGAACCCAACCCATTGAAGATTCCTTGCTTTCTCGACTAAGGTCTCATAGCACAACCAGCATTGTGAACTCTCAACCTCACCATATTTAAAGATGAGAGTGGCCTTAGTACGACTTGTAGCAACCACCGTAACTTCTCTTGACATAGCTATAGCTACAATAAGCAAAGGTAAAATTAGCAACATGATGAAAAATAAAGCAAAAGTGCATAAAAATAAGTGATGCATTACTCACATAGCATGAATGGTATGTGGAATGGTATTAGTGAAATTGAACTTTCCTCCATGATTGGTATGCTAATGTCCAACCAACCAAGAGCCTGACATCTCTCATAAGACTTAGAATATCTGTGAGGGAATTTTGCTAAGTCTACCCTAATCTACCCAATCATTGCTATATGAACATTCTCAAAAGATGAGAATTCTTATAGGATAATTTGGGTCAAGTTTAACACCCCATCTTCATCAGGGAGGGCATCTACGTCAATGGAAACCCTAGCAATAGATGAGAGTAGTTAACATTTTACATCATAATTTAATAAGCAGTGCAAGAAACCGTAATGAGACTCAACCCATAGTGCAATACACTATCCTAGGTGGATTTTGGAAAAGAGTGCGTAGGCATTGAAAAATGAACATAGTGCTGTTCTTAATGTATTCAAGCATTCCCTTAGATCCTAGACAAAAGCCTAAAGTCCTTTTTATCCTGGCTTGAGCTCCCTACTCCTTCGTTGCTAGTAGGCTTATCAGACATGAACCTTAGAATGCCTCGGTTCATTCTAAGCAATAGTTTCTTTGTTATGACACCCACTGCTTTAGTTGACAAGTGTGACCAAATCATCATACTAAAGTGGTGAAGAAAAAATTCTAGGAATTCTTGCATGCCTAACATAAACCATACCACTTGGTGGCCCACACATGTGTTTGGTGTAGGCATGTTCGGCACAGGCTTGCTCATGCAACACAAAATGTCTACCAGCTCAATTACAATGAGGATGGGTTTCAACAATACCCTACGATGTCACAATAGCAACAAAAGGAGAATATTGGCATTGAATATATAAAAAAATGTATAAAAAATCACACTCAACATGCTTAACTTTCCCCATGCCCCATGGTAAAGGGATGTTGGCATACTCATCTAACGTGCTTAGTTCCCAACAAGGCATGGCACATCACATATTTACGAACATTACAATTTAGAAAGTATCAAAAAAATTTCTAACTATTAGTTACACTCTTTGTAGATTGTAGCCTTCCCAATTGCAAAATTTTTCTAAGTGTTTATTACGTTGCCTACAAAGTGTAACAACTGCAAAATTTTTCTAAGTGCTGGTTACACTCCCCATAGAGTGTAACAACTACAAAATTTTTCTAAATGCTACTTATGCTCCTTGTAGAATGTAATAACTGCAATTTTTTTCTAATTTTCCACTACATTTCCTATCAAGCGTAATGCTAGGAAACCAAATTTTTTTAACTTTTTGTTACACTCTCAGGGATGCAAAATCCTCAACATAAGAAAGCTCAAGAAGCTAAAAGACAAACAAAAAATGTACCACACAAACTCCCTCTCCTAGCCATGACTGATGATAGCCACGATGGTGGTGGTAGTCTCTACCCAAGGTAGGCCACCTTTAAAACCCCAAAACCTTGAAGCACACAAAACGAAAGGAAAGAAAACCACTAAGGGTAGAGCATAGTACCTTACCTAACTGACAATGTCTCCCTATGGTCCTTTATGCATGCCCTGGGAAGGCACCTCAATATGCATTCTCCTTCGTCTACTTTGGTGAGGTTGGGATGCTGGCATTTGCTTTGGTGTGTCATGGTTGGTTGCTACACTCTTGCCTTTTCTTTTCTCTATGTTATGCTCTAGCTTTCCCTCTGTCATTGCTAAGCTTTGTCTCCCTTTTCCTTAGCCACGCTATGCTTTGTGACTATTTTCTTTAACTTTGGAAATGACAAGTTTACTATGGTAAAACCCCTATTTATACCCTTTAGTGTTAAAGGAAACATCACCTTCCCAGGGCATCCCATGTTCCATGTGTAACGTGGGACTATCCCATGTCCCGTATGTAACATGGGATGAGTGTAGCACCCAAAGTTAGAATTTTTTTTCAACTTTTTTAGTGTCCCTATACTTAGAAAATTTTTTACATTTTTTGCAATTGCCCAATAAACATCTAGCTTAGCCCCACATTTAAAACCTTCCAAGCCTTGCTTAAACCCATGTCTCTTGCATAATCTATGGTCTTCTATGACCTTAAACTACCAATTTTATGGCCAATTGAGACCCCAAAATTACTTTAAATACTGCAAAATTAGGTGAATTTTCATAACATTGTTTGCTCTATTTAATGCATTTTTCCTTATTAAGATAGGTGCCACTTGACATTTTTCTGGTTGTTTTGTAGGATTTTTGGATGGAATTGTAGAATGAATGCATACAAGAGTCCTCATTTGCCCTTAGTCTTGATTGGACCTTACGGTGGCTTCACAAGATGCATAAACACTAAGCTCCTAGACTTCAAACCTATGACTTATGACACAAACATAGCATCCTTAGAGACATCTCTAAATTGGCTAGACCATCTAATTAGAGCTCTTAACTTTGAAGTAGGTGACATCATTGAGGATCCTCTCATAGAAGTCCCTGTGGTAACATGTAAAGGTGAGGAAAAGATGTTGAAACTTAGATCCTTGTTAGAGCCTCAAATCAAACAAAGCATCTCTAAAGTCCTTAACAATAACGTCAAGGTATTTGCATGGTTCTACAAGGACATGTCAGGTTTGGACCCTCACATAATACAACACAACACTATCCTTGATCCTTGCATAACACTAGTTAAACAAAAAGCTCACAAAGTCAATCCTGAGGTGGCATTGGCCATTCATAATGAAATCACTAAGCTTTACAAAGTTGGTTTCATCTGGGAAATTGACTACACCAACTAGGTTTCAAATATCATAGTTTTCCCTAAGAAAAATGGAAGTATATGCATTTGCATAGACTTTTGGGACCTAAACAAGGTGACCATCAAAGATGATTTCCAATTTCTTAGTATTGACCTACTCATCAATACTATGGCTGGTCATGCCTTGTTGTCCTTTATGGACAGGTTCTTAGAGTACAACCAAATTTGGATCAACCTAAAGCACCAACCTAGTACCACCTTCATGACCCCTTGAGGTATGTTTTGCTATACAATGATGCCCTTTAGACTAAAGAATGCAGGAGCAACCTATCAATGTGCGATGACATATATCTTTAGTGACTATCTACTAGACTTACTCAATGACTACATTGATAATATAATAGTTAAGTCCAAGTTAGCCCATGATCATGTAGATGACTTGAATCACATCCTCAAACATTACCTTATAAATGACCTTAGGGTAAATCCAAAAAAGTGTTTCTTTGGTGTCAAAATCGATCATATGCTAGGCTTTGTAGTATTAGAAGCAAGTATATGTGTAGACCCTAATAAGATTAAAGATATCACCAAATTAGTGCCACCAACAAACCTTAAGGAGCCATGCAGGTTGCAAGGAAAATTACAATTCATATGTAGGTTTATGACAAGGTTGACTAATAAGTTGCAACCAATGCAACATTTTCTCAAAAAAAGAGGCCACTTTGAGTGGACAGCTCAAAGCCAGGAGGCATTTGACAACCTCAAAAAGGAGTAGGCTCAACTTCTAATAGTCCATCCTTTGCAAGGAGATAAGCCATTCCTCATTTACCTTGAAACCTCAAACACATCCATTGCTTCTCTACTTTGCCAAAAGTGAGATGATGGCTTGGAGGTCCCTGTTTACTACTAAGCCATGTGCTAGTGGCCCATGAGGCAAAATACAATAATGTAGAGAAGAACTATCTCACCTAGATACTATCTTTTCCATAGTCAAGTTAATGTTATCTACAAAAGCAACATTCTTTGAGCAATTACTACGAAAATGTACAAAAGTAGTTGAATTACACAATGGAAGGCAATGATCATAGAGTTTGACCTACACTACATATCGCAAGCATACACAAAAGGTCAAGAAATAGCTACATAACTCATGGCTTCATCCATAGGTGATCAAGCAACAATAGATCCAAAATTTTTTAATGAGCATGTCAATAGCATAATTCAAGTACCCGCAAATGTTGAGGTAGTTTTACACTTTGATAGTGCTTCAACCACACAAGGTGGTAGTGCTGCTACCATTATCATGTTCCCCTTAGGGAAGATCCAACCCTTCACATATCACTTTGCATTTCCTTACACAAACAACATAGCAAAGTATGAAGGTCTCCTTAGAGGTGTCTTGGTAGCTCAAAAGTTAGGAATCCAAAACATAGCAGTTTAAGGAAATTTGTAGCTAGTTGTCAACCAAGTTATAGAGGTTTACGCTTGAAAGGCATGACATTTACAACCTTACTATGATTTGGAAAAATTCTTACTCAAAAAATTTGCAATTGTCAATGTCCAACATATTCCTTGTAATGAAAATTCCATTGTTGATGCATTAGCTACTTTAGCCTTAAGCATAACATCCAACATGTTTTCTTCCTTGCCTGCTTCGATAGTGGATTGCACCAAACCTATAACTCAAACAATAAGCATTGCATCCATAAATGTAACAACTGCAACTCACGTCCAAGAGTGGTATGATGATATTAAGATATACATCCAATAAGGAGAGCCTCCACAAAATCTAACCTCTACCTAAAAAGATGTAGTACAAAAGAGATCATGGTAGTAAGTCCTTGTAGGTGATAGCACCTTGTGTTGCAGATCCTATGATGGAGTACTATTAACTTGCGTTAGCGGTAGTGAAGTGCAAATGATCATCAACCAAGTCCATGAGGAACTATGTAGATGCCACATAGCCCCTAGGGAAATGGCAGCAAAAATCAAACATCTAGGCTATTATTGACCTTACATGGAGCACGATTGTGTTTCCAAGGTTAGGACATGTGATGTGTGTCAGCAACATGATAACCTAATGCACGTGCCACCCACTGAACTGCATACTACATAAATCATGTGGTAGTTCCAATGTTGGGGGTTGGATATCATAGGGCCTATAACACCTAAGTCTTCTATAAGATATAGCTTCATCATTACCATAATTGAATATTTTACAAAGTGGGTTGAATCCATATCCCTTAGGAAGACAACATCATAGAAAGTTTGCAAATTCATCCTAGATAACATAGTGACTTGATTTGGTCTACCTATGACTATAGTCACAGACAATGAGACACAATTAGCAGTATATAAAATAAAGCATTCTGTGAACACCTTGGAATCAAACATTCCTTTTCAACTGTACTACCCATAAGTGAATGATTAAGTGAAGGCTATGAACAAAGTCATCATCAACCTTTTGAAGAAGATGCTTGAAACACCATGAAATTTTAGGACTCTCATGCTTCAACAGAGTCTTGAAATTTAGGCAAGGACTTCCACAAGTGCAACATCATGATAGTTTAGTAGGAAAATTTAGGCACTAAGGATGGACTATCTAGTTTGGCAAGTTTTATATCTCCAGAGCTGATAGGCCCGATGGACTCTCCAGCCTTCCCAAGTGGACAATTGACCCAGCTAACAATCTACCCAGAAACTATGCTAGGATTCACCAAAAGTATTTGGGATGAGAAAAATAGTTTGGCAAGTTTTCTAGTGAAGAATTCTACTATGATATGTAGCATAGCAAGCTTCAAAAGATAGCTACTCAAACAACCAAATGCTAAGTGACAGAATGATTGCAAAATAAGTCATCAATGCAAGATGTTACATTATGCTACGCACTACAGCGTAGCATAGCATAGTAAAGGAAAAGTGAAAAGGCCCATCTTGCCAAGTGATTCCAACAAGAAAATGGCACTTTGACAAGACTTCAACCTCTAAAACTCCCTGCCCCACTTAGTCCCCAGGTTTCGAGCAAAGTTTCTTGCTAAAAAATGACGGATTGAACAAGGAAGCAGGATACGCTAGCTACTACACTCTGCTACACTACATAGTGTAGCAATAATGCAAAAGTAGAAAAAGTTTCAAACATGAGTTCAACGAGTGCAAAGAATTCCCATCATAAAGGACAAAAGTTATAGTTTCTAGCATGGCTAAGCCTTAGAGAAATGCTTTTCAGCTCCAACACAAATTTTAGTCAAGACTAGTGGCTATGCTATGCTACGTTACGTAGTATAGCATAGTGTAGAAAATAGCTACTTACACTACACCAGTGTGTTCAATAGCATGAGTAGCACAACATTGGCATAGAAGCATCAAGATGTTTTCAGGTAGCTCTAAAACTTGTGGGCAGCAATCTTTCTCACTCTAGCATCTCCTTGGCGGAATAAGCAATTTTACTCCATCTTGCACACCCCCTGGTTAGCCCCCAAAACATTGTTCCTACACTTGACCCTACTCATAAGAGCAAGGAAGATGTAGTCCTAGGGCATAAGCTCCATTGTGCTTGCACTATTAGCACACTAGATCTCGACACGTCCACTATCGTACACCTACATGGTATAGGTAGATTAGCACCTTGTGGGGTCTAGGACATGTGGCATCTAGAACACATTTCACTCCTACTCCTGGCCCTATACCCTAGCAAAAAACTCTTAGAGGTTGGAAAAAAAAATTTGGGTTGTTAGCATAAAAAAAATTGGTTGGCTTTTTTACGTGGGTGAGAGTAGTTGGCTTTTTCTTACAGTTGTCTTTTGAGTTGGCTTTCAGAAAGCATAGTTGGCATTTTTCTTGAGTATTATAGTTACCTTTGAGCTCTCTGGTTGGCTCCAAACATCCCTTTGTGAGTCAAGCATTTTGACATCTTAGCAAATAGATTAAAAAGTAGAAGAACTGTGACTGTTTTGCTCAGTGTAAGTAGTGTCTCTCCGGTGTTGCATAACCTATGATACACCTTTCAAACAAGGCTAAGAACCAAATCCGTAGCCTTGGGGTGGTGCATTTTCTCACTTGAGTTTGTTTTGATATTTTCTCATTATAATCGTTGTTTCACACTATTTTTTCTATCTCGCATTTATTTATCATCGATTCATCTCACGTATCTTTCTTCTGAAACAAACGTTTACATAAGGTTAAGATACATCGATTAAGTTCCTGTCTAATCGACTAGACCGTTCAGGGTGCCCTACTTTCATTTTCTCTAGCATGACCCTCACATGGATCCAGGGTTAAACTATTCACTTGGAAACCTCTTGATGTTCCAGCCATCAACATTTTTGGTCGCTATAGTTTTTGGCTCTAGGAGGGCCTTTGGTACCTTTTCCTTGTATTATGGGTAGTCCTACATGCTCTTTGTACCCCATCACATACTGGCATAAATGTGACACCCTTTTATGGTTGTTTATGCATTGTGTGGTGTAGAATGGTTGCAATGATGGTTCATTTTGAACCTGGTAGGAGGAAAAGCCTTCCATTTCCCATCGATTTTCGTATATCTAGTTTATGATCTCCCCTTTTACCACGCAAGATGATTCCAGCAATGACTGTCATTTCCACCTCAAGCCTTGAGGCTCCTTTTCTAGCCCAAAGCACCATGGGTGCTAAGTGGCCACCTAGCCCAGTGATGGCGCCACACTAGTCCCTTAGGATTCAAAATTTGTCACCTGAGTTCTTGGCGCAAGACACAGAGCATTATGACTCTTATCTGCATAAAGATCTAGGTAGATCTACCCCTGGACTACCAAGAACTTGAGCACAAACATAGTTTCAAGTTTCTTTATCGAAATGGGAGGGAGTTTGTCCTTAACCTTGATGTTACCAACCCCCTGACAGAGACGTATTAGTGGATATTTGATCAATTGCTATGAGTCAGTAAGCCTAGGGAGTGGGATGTAGCATCCCATTATGATGAAGCATTTCAGGACAGGCAGGAAGACCTAGAATCCTAGTCCAAGGGGGATGGGCAAACTTATCCTATGACCATTCATCCCACTGCGACCTTTAGGTAAAACTTTCTTTTCACGACGGCTCCCTTCGTGATTACCGCAAATCCACCTCAACCCATGTTTTTATCATCCATGGGTAGCTATCCTACACCCTCAACGTATTAGCATGCACCTCCCTTAGTTTCATACTCAGGCATGCTCCCTCCTCATTCTATCCCATCCTTGTATCAAACACCAGTCATAGCTATGCTACCATTCATACACACCACTTCTACTTCATAGTTTCTCGAAGCCTTCACTCCCATTCCATTGTCTACACCTGTTCCACCATCAGCGGCATGTCCAGTTCCAATAGCATGGTGGACCCTAGCCTCTTTGTTCCTTGCTTCACAGCCCTACAAGATGTCACATTACCCTTACCACCAAGCATACCAAGTCCTACAGGTATCACAACCAAGCACGGGACTGTGCCCATTCCATTGGTCACAAAAATGGCTAACCCCATAGCACCACTAGTAGCCGTTGCTCTAGCAGCACCACCCACAAGGTGGTGGACCTTACAGATGACACCCTTCACAAGGGCAGCCCCAACGACACCCTTTATAAGCCAAACTGCTGCCTTGACTACGCCACAAATGATGGTTTCCCCCACAACCCCACAATCATCTGTGTTGTCTCCAGGTCTGCATTGAGCATTTCAACTTATCTAGACCCTCATTGAAGAGTTTAAACACCTCAAAGTCACCAGTTTTGTTATTGTGTAGGTCGTGGATTTCTACCATGATGGCTCCATCAGCCCGGTGGTTCCCATGCTCGCATTACCCCTTGGGATGTCCCTTCCCCACTTTACAAAATACAATGGGGAGGGTGATCCCAATGCACATTTGATCACATTCAAATTATGGTATTTATTGCTACAATAGTGGCTGCATACCATTATTCATGTCTTTTCCATGTCTCTAGCAAGCAAATATTTAGACTGGTACTACATGCTCTCGTGCACCTCCATCTCAACACTCAAGGAGCTCCTAAACCAGTTCGTAACCTGCTTCAAGTATAACTTGAAGCCCCAAGTCAAACTCGATCATTTGATGGGAGTTAAGCAAGACTTGCTAGAGTCAGTACAAAAGTTTATACAGTGGTGGAGAACCACCTTGAATGAGATCCATGAGCCTATCATGGAGACCCATTTGCTAACCATCTTCAAGGGGGTAGTAAACAATTTTATGAAATCTAAGATGTATTACGTGGCTCCATGCTCTCTCAGTCAAGCTTTTTCCCAGACAAAGAGCATCCAAGATGTGGCTCCACTAAAGACCTTGCCTATGTTGCATACAAGAACACATATACTGAAAGATACAAAGACAAGCGCAAAGCCGCAATGACCACGGTAGCTGCCATGGCGAATGAGGAAAAGCCCAACAATAACAACAATAATAAGACATCAACTACAATGGCAACTAACCTCATGCCTAGCCCAAGTAACATTGCCCAACCGTCCACATCAGCACCAGAGGCATCAACTCTAGCTAGACCCAATTTCAAGCGTAAAGATCACTGCAAATACATGTCTTTGCTTGTCAAGCCTTCAAAACTTCTGAAGCAATTGTTGGGGGTTGGGTACATCCAACATAAGCAGATTTCTGAGGAGGCAACCAAATAGCATTAGTAGTACTATGAGATTTTTAGGAACCCCTCTTTGGCTATGTCCAGTGAGCCTCTAGTTCCTAAGAACTTCAGGCTGGAACGATTTTGTGACTACCACCAACGTTGTGGTCATGACACGGATTACTGTCTAGCCTTAAAAGATGACATTCAATAGATGATTGATCAAGGGAAGTTGGTGCTAGATTAAAGTAACCCTATCCATCCTAAGAATCAATCCATGCATGTTTACAAAGACCCCCTCAATGCTAATGACGAGGGGTACGTTATCAACACAATTGGCGTAGATGGTAATCCGAAATTGCCACAGTAGTTGTTTGTGGTTCATGTACCTCAACGTAGCGTAGTGACACCAACAACACAAAAAATACACTGCAACAACCATTTTTTCTCAAAGTTCCTCCTTAGACATCCACCCTTGCACCCTTCATACTCAAAACTGCACCACCTCATGCACTAACGCCACAAACACCAATCATGATTAGGGGTCCAAAACACTCAACTACCCCCATCCCAAAAAACCAACATAAGATGGCATAATATCCTTCTAATTCAAGGAAATGGGAAGAGCATATGATGGATGAAATGACCAAGGAATGTACTGCCCCAGGTCCTTCCAAGCCTACCCCTTCGTCCTCTACATCTACGCCTACCTCATCACCAAAAGTTAACATCACTACACATGCGCGATCATCGCCAACCCATCCAAAAATATCTAGCCAAAAATTTGAAACTACTTCTCATTGAGAAATTTGTCTTCTAGGACAAATCAAGGAGGAAAAGGGTACTAAGAAACTAGAAAGTGGATGGGAACTCCTATATGCCATTACTCAGGTCAAACAAGCTCTAAAATAGAAGAACACAACCTTGAGATTGTATGATCTGGTAATGACCTCTACTATATGTTGTGAGGCCTTAGGTTGCATGTTAGCATCCATACTAGTTGATGAAAACATTCTGGCAGAGGAGAAAGCAATCCATGCGGTTATGCTCCCTACTACGCCCGAAGAACCATCGCCATCTTAGTTGACATTCCATGATGAGTCCATTAAGGATAACTTTGAAAAGGGTCAGGTGATGATAGCACCCCTGTTCATCACAATTCGGGTTGGTTAACATAAGATCCGAAGAGTACATGTTGATGACGGGGCTATCATAAATGTCATCCTATTCCCCATAGAGGAAAAACTGGGTTTGGTGGACCAAATGAAACCCATGACAACATCATGTCTGAAGTCATTCAACGGAGTGCGGGTAGTGGTGAAAGGAACTATCCATATTAACTTTGTGGTAGGGGACTAATTCCCCACAAATGCAATGTTCATCATGGTAGAAGAGATGCCTAGGTTTAACCTGATCTTGGGGAAGTCATGGTTAGCCCAACTCAGGGCCATCTCTTCATCCATAGATTAAGAAATCCATCTACCTTACATGGGTAGGGAGGTGGCGATCCACGGTGACGAAGTGGCAACTTAGGCAATAAACAATGTTGATATGGAGCAAGTTTTAGAGGTCATAACCTCTGATAATAAAACACCTATCTCCAGCAAAGCCAATTGCTTGACAAAAGAGCCGGCACAAGATGCCAGCTTAGAAAATGAAACTGAGTGGGCCAAATTTCCTTTTCAAGTGGTAGACAACGACGTAGAAGAATACCACAATAAAGCTTCTCAACCTTACTCGTCGCCAAGCCCATGATGGGTTAGAAAGTAGTTGCAAGGATGATCGTTACTCATGTAGCATAATAACTACACTATTGCTTACCCAATTAATGCTCATTATGCATTTGCTCCATCTTTGCTTCACATTCACTCATCTATACTAAGTGTTTAATTCATTCTTTAAACTAGTTACATTACATCTACCATTTACATTACACCATGGCCTGCTAAGCCCTAAAATTGGAAAAATTTTCCCTTACCATCATCCAACAGCCTGAAATGGCCTAAAACTAGAAAAGGCCCAAAATGGCCTAAAACTAGCGATAGCCCAAAATGGCTTAAAACTATCAATGGCCTGAAATGGCCTAAATCTAGCAATGTCCCAAAATGGCCTAAAACTAGTGACAACTTGAAATTACCTTAAACTATCATCACAACATGAAATGGCCTAAAACTAAAATGAGATGCTCCTAACGAATTCAATTCATAAATAAAAAGGAATAAAAATAAGTACAACACATAACACATAAGCAAAATCAATCTCTTCATATTTCATTTTTTCTTTCACAAATTAATAATCTTTGTAACGTTCTTTGAATTCAAATAAAATGTTCAGCCGCTATGCTATAAC
The DNA here is from genome assembly GCA_015680685.1 of Gnetum montanum. Lineage (NCBI taxonomy): Eukaryota > Viridiplantae > Streptophyta > Gnetopsida > Gnetales > Gnetaceae > Gnetum > Gnetum montanum. The sequence continues at coordinate 87,373 of MNCI01029749.1, read as the reverse complement.
CCTACGTCCACTCCGTTGTCCCTTACTTCATTAGGCCTTATATTTTCATCTGGATTCTGCACCACAAGAAAAATGAAATAGTTAGCTAAAGTTACAATAAAAAAAACTTGAATAAAACAAGCTATCACTATGCCAAAAATTAACTAACCTGAGATGGCCCCGCATCTATTTCAGGGGGTATTCGATCTAGGCCTACCGCAAGGCATTGTAAGACCTCCTCTTCTATGATATCATCCCAATTCCTATCGCCTAAATTAGTGCTTGCTACAAATTTCTCCTTCTCTATGGATTTCCATCTTGGGGGTCCTGGAGAGAAGGTGGTAGTGGTGGTCTCACCCATAGGAAAGGTTACTTCCCTCTCGAGGGATTCACTCACTATCACATGTTGCATGAAACTGTTGTAAGTCCTAGAAGCACCAATAATATCAAAAAATACTTCATATCTATGCGACTTGACTAAGGAATCCCTATATAGGTTATGGTAGGTGGCATGTTCTAGCTTATACATATGCTTATGGTTTTTTTGGGCCTACCCCCACTCATAAACCTCAACATTGTAATCTTTCTAGTCCTAGTTCTTCTAGGCTAACAGGTCCATTTGCATGAGCTACTCTCTTATCTCACGAGTGACCTCATTGTTGCACCACACAGCTGTCTAATACCTTGCGTAATCAATGATGGTCATGTTCCAACTGCCATCATTGGTATCTCGGGCCAACAAGAATTCGTTCCTGGAACGGAGTTCTCCCACCTCGGTGGTCAAGTTGGCCTTCTCCTTCTTAAGCCTCTGTACCTGTTTCCAGAGGTCTTTGTTCACATGCTTGCATTCCCACAAGGAGCATGTTGAGTACAAGACACATTGGCTTGCCTCATTGTATACATGATGAGGTACTTTGGTTAGCTATGATGGAAATTTAGGCACGGCATCGACCTCAACCGCTCGTTTGGGGTCCCACTTGAGACGAGGCTACCAATCACACAAAAAAATGCATTAGTCATAGTGGCATGGTGAATGCAACAACAATTTAGAATCTAGTGTAGCACTTTAACTTACCTACTTCTAGGTCAACTCGCTTCAAACAGTCAATCATGTCATCAACCAGCCCTTCCATGAAAGTAAATTTATCGGGGTCTCAGTTCATGGTCATAGATGAATCATGGAGGGGACAAAGGTATCAACGGTGGTGTAAGCTACAAAGTAAAATTTGTTAGCTAAAGTTGAGAGAACCATTATAGGATTCATGAATAGCATAAATGATAGTGTAAAGATCCTACCTAGCAAACCCTCAGGGGTGATAACAAGGGGGGGGGGGATCATTCATCGACACACTATCAAATATGCAGTCAAACTCACCAATGTCCAAATTTAGCCCCTCTCCTTCTAGCTGACCTAGTAGCATAGCAACATCCTCAATGCTCATGTGCCCCTCCAAACTGAACTACTCTCTGCAAACGGGTCATTGGTAGGGGCATCTTCCTAATTACCAGGAGTCTCTTTCTCATTGGTTGGGCCCCTTTCTTCATCAGTAGGGGCCTCCTCTTCATCGGCAGAGACCTCCTCCTCACCAACTGAGGCCCTTTCTTCTATAGCAGGGGCTCCTTCTTCATCGGTCGGGGCCCCCTACTCTATAGCTAGAGCATCCTCCTCGTTCTTTCCAATCGCCCCTATTGTAGGGGCTGCTACCTCTTCTTCCCCTTCTTCCTCTTCTTTCTCAATTAATGAAACATAATATTAGTAAGAAGATAGCATCAACTTAAAGTAGCTACTATGCTATGCTACGCTACCTAGTGTAACACAACATAGCGAATGTTAGCAAATAAAAAAACCAAAAACATACCAATCGGAAGCTACACTATGTGCAGTTTGAGCTGCAGATTCTTCCCTCTTCTTTCATCTATGTGGGAAGGTTCCTCAACTAGAAGGGAACTCTTGCATTACAATTTGTTCATCACCATCTCTGCAATGAGGCATTTCCCCCTTGTCACATTGCTGGTGGTAGTAGGGGGTGCCTCTCCCAAGCTATCCTAGGCATGAAAGTTGTGTGCCGCCTGATCCCTAGTTGTCATCGAAAATAACTCTCCAATAGCTTCTAGGACGTCCTAAGATCAAGTGGTATGGAAGCCTTGTCAGATCCATGGTTTGTAAATCTAGTTACAATCTTGTAGTACCCAAACCCCATTCTCGTGGACTACCAAGAATTCCACAAAATGCTGCAGGCAGGCTATAAAGAAGACATTATGCACATTGAAACGAGACTCAAGCTTCCCACGAAGCTTGACCATTTCAGCCTGCATGCCTTTTCAAAGGTGTTTTGCCTAATTGTAATGGGTCCCCTCTTCCATGATATCCCTAATTATCTAAGATTGCTCAATTCCAATGAGTTTTCCTTGGAGAGTAGCTTGGGGAGGGCGTGAGCATGAAAGATAGAGTAAACCATTCTGGCCACCCATAGCTTGAACTTCTCAATGTAGATTCCCTTTTAGTCCTTTTCCACCCCTAGCCACTCCTCAATGTCCCTCTGATGGCTTGCATCTCTCTTATATTTTTCTCCTATCGGAATACCATCAAAAGGGATGCCGAAAAGATCCACAAAAAATTGGTTGTTGATGTCAAACACCACTCGCACACTGTGAACATGTGTGTGGAAGTGGTCTGCTTTCTTAGAGAAGGAGTCAGCGAGGGAAAGCATTTTAGTAGACAAGACGTTTGGGTTAATGGCCAAAAATAAATCCATAAGCCCAACCTCTTAAAGGTTATGGACAAGCATGGTAGGGGCCCCATTGCAGAGCGAACACTGAGTCTCCTCCACCTCCCCATACTTAAAAAAGAGGTTGGTGTCATTGCGCTCGAAGGCCATTATAGTCACCTCCTAGGATTTCTTTGGCACAAAAATAGTTCGCAAAAAAAGAAAAACAAAAACAAGAACAAAAAGAATAGAAGGTTAGCAAAGGTAAATATCACTCAAACATGTAATAGTGAATTCGCACTTTAGCATACCAGGTTAAATGGCATGGGAAATGGTGGGAGATCCACCAACATGTCTTCAATGATGAGTGGCCGGAGGGATGCCCATTTCCTATCCAACCAACCGACTTCTTTACACTTCCCATAAAATTGAGAATACTAGGTTGGATAGGCTCTGAACTCACCCCCAAATTGGCCTATTACGACGACGTGCACATTCCTAGTAAAGGAAAACTCTTGTAGGGCCATCTATGCCAACGCCAAGGTGTCTGTGTCACCATGAAGACCACTCTTGCCAATAAAAAACCTAGAAAAAATAAGCATATTTAGACTATTAATACATGTGTCTAGCATAGCATTGATTACACAATGCAAAAAAATACCTTCGTGGAACTCAGCCGCTGGCATAGTAAATGGTTCTAGGTGGGTTCTGAAAGTAGGTGCCCATGTGACAGGCAACAAACAATGTGTTGTATAAGTAATAGCACTTATACTCAGGAATCTCCCAGATCCAACTTAATCATATGAAGCTTTTTGGACACTAGTTAGAACCTTCCTCTTGCTTGCCCCTGATTGACCCATCAGTCCAAAATTTCAAAATTCCCCAATTTGCCCTAGGCAACAGGGTTTCTGTGATTGCAGCTATTGTCTCCGCTGACAAGTGTGACCAAACAATCACACTAAAATGTTGGAGTAGGAACTGTAGGAAGTCCCATGCACCCTCCCGGAACTAGACTACCTACCGCTCCACATGTGCATGGGGAGGATGGACACTGGCCACCAGTTTGCTAAGGCAGCACATGACTCCTACAATCTCTAGGACAATTAGGATGGGTTTCAACATGACCCTACATAATGAAGAACCAAACGTTAGCATTATGTGCGAGCGAAGTTTACATGTAGCATAGCATAACCCTCTGTTCATGTATAGCATAGCATTACATTTTCATTGCATGTAGAGTAGCATGATTTTGCAGTCGCAAAAAAATAAAAAAATAAAAAAAAAAGTACACAATAAAAACAAACAACAACAAAGCAAGCCTTGCAACGTAGCATGACCATCAAACCTCACACAACGTAGCAATGCTTAGATGACACGTAATGATATGAATGAACAACAGAAAGATGTGCAAGAATACAATGACCTAATCAACACATCACTATGACAAGGATAGCAATATGGAAAACTCAACAAAAGAAAAATTTAGCAACATAGCAATATTGTAGATTCAACAGTGTAACAATGCGATAAACCAAAATACCTTATGACATACTATCATACCGTAATAAAAAACATTACAAAATGGAGACAAGTTAGAGTTCACTGTGCTACGACCACCCCAACCATACTTCGGCTATACAAAATAACTTGTGTTGTACTACAATAAACACGTGTCTCACTTGTCAAATCTTGTAGATGGGCAAACCCTCTTGAGGGTGGCATGCTACACTAACCATGCACTAAGCTATCCATACTTGCCCAAACCCCCACGAAAAGGGAGTCACAACAATGATGGTCAAGGTGATACTACATGCAACTATAGTGTAACATCCATACAGCCGTGGTGCCTAGCCGACAATAGTGGTAGCGTAGCGGCCAAAATGACAACCAAAACAATGGCAAAAGATGTAGATTCCAACAATAAAATTTGCAGAAGTCTAAACAAAAAAGGTAGCATAACAACTTACCAAGAAATCAGAGTCTCCTTCTACACTTCAACGCGTGCCTAGGATAGGCATCCCAAAGTGTCCTTGACTTTGTCCACCTTGGTGATTCGTCGGTGCTTACGTTTACTTTTAGGTGCCATTACTTCACTCGCAAATGTTGTTAGCTACTATGATACACTGTTTTGCTTTCTCTCAGCACGATCGCGCTACGCTATAGATGTGGGCTCTACTTTCTGACAATGAAAATGACACGTTTACTAGGGGTAAACCCCTATTTATAGCTGATGCGGTGAAAAGAACTTGCCATTTTCGCACCCCAAGTAATGTGGCATGCCCCATGTGGCATAGCACTTTTGTGTCAAAAGCCTGCGATAGCGTAGCATTTTTATTTGCAAATTGGTGGGCCCAACCAAAAATTCTATCCCACCTTAAATTAGCAACCTACTTGTATGAATCCCACATGCCACGTTCCGCAAAGACCTTAAACTAGTGACATTTTACAAAGCCTACCCATTAGCGGTCTGCACATACCTTAAACTAGTGAAATTTTACAAAACCTTTTAACGGTCTGCAAAGACCTTAAACTAGTAGCCTTACCTTTTACAACCTATTAATGGTCTGAAAAGACCTTAAACTAGTAAACTTAGTTTCTGAACTCCACCCATTAGTGGTTNACCTTAAACTAGTAAACTTAGTTTCTGAACTCCACCCATTAGTGGTCTGCCATGACCTTAAACTAGCAGCTTTAGCACCCATTTTGTATTTTAGAACTAGATCTCACAATATTATGGTCCACCAAGACCTTAAACTAGTAACTTATGAACTTAGCCAAATACTTGATGATCATTGCATGTTTCATTATTACTTTGCAAATATTTATTATTATGCGCTATAGCTACAAACTGGTATTACTTGACTGGGCTTTTTCTTACTATGGCAAGTTGAACAAGATCACCATGCAGTGTGATCTACACACATCTTTGACCTTGATAGGTCCTCATGGCAAGCTTGGAAGATATCTAAACTTAGAGTCGATAGACTAGGATTCATCTACTGATAACACTATAGCATTCCTAGAAACATCCCTAGATTGGCCCGAACATTTGGTCCAAGCCTTAGACTTAGAGGCCAGGGATGTAATCGAGGACCCCCTCATCAAAGTACTAGTAAAGACATCCAGGGGGAAAGAAAAGACACTAAAACTAAGTTCCCTCCTAGATGAAAAAATGTAAAAGGATGTATCCAGAGTCCTTCAAGATAACATCAAAGTATTTACATGGTCTTATAATGACATGCCAAGCTTGGACCCACAGCTAATACAACATAACATTGTATTGGACTCACGTGTCAAACTAGTTAAACAAAAGGCTTGAAAAATTGAACCAAAAATCGCACTAGCCGTACGTGACGAAATCATGAAATTATACCAAGTAGGGTTCATTTGTGTGGTCGATTACTTAGAATGAACATCAAACATCATTGTAGTCTCTAAGAAAATGGGAGGTATACGAATCTTTATAGACTTCTAGGATCTAAATAAAGCAATGATTAAAGATGACTTCCCGTTGTTGAGTATCGACCAACTTATTAACACTATGGCTGGTCATGCATTATTATCCTTTATGGATGGGTTCTCTAGTTACAATCAAATTCACATCAACCTAAAGCATCAATTGAAAACTACGTTCACAACAGCTTGGGGAATTTTTTGTTACACTATGATGCCCTTTGGTTTAAAGAATGCCAGAGCAACCTATCAATGAGCCATGACCTACATATTTAGCAACTACCTCATAGAGAGACTCAACGATTATGTGGAAGAAATAGCAGTCAAGTCTAAGGTAGCTATCAATAATCTCATAGATCTAGATGTAGTCCTCAAACATTGTCATAGGCATGAATTACATCTTAACCCAAAGAAATATGTTTTCGATGTCAAAATCGGATGCATGCTAGGGTTTGTAGTATTGGAGGCTGGAACACGGGTGGACCTTGACAAATTTAAGGCCATTGTTAACCTAGCACCCCCTACTAACTTTAATGAATTGCAAGGGTTTCAAGGTAGAATACAGTTCATCAGGAGGTTTATAGCAAGGTTGACTAACAAGTTACACCCCATGCAACACTTACTAAAGAAAGGAATTAACTTCAAGTGGACAACCCAGTGTCAACAAGCCTTCAATGGCTTAAAGAAAGAGCTTTTACACATCTCAACTATTTACCCACCATAGAGGGATAAGCCTTTCTACATCTACCTTGCCATCTCAAACACATATATTTTAGCACTCTTATGTCCAAAAAGAGAAGATGACCCTGAAATCCCAGTCTATTACTTGAACCATGCATTAATAGTGTATGAAGCCAAATACAACGAAGTGGAAAGAAATTGTCTCACTTTAGTATTTTTGCTAAAAAAGTGGAGACACTACCTATTCCATAGTCAAGTGAACATTATATGCAAAAGAAACGTACTTTGGACTATCACAAACAACTTATATGAAAGTAATAGGATAGCCCAATGGAAAGCTATTACGGTGGAATTTGACTTACACTATGTAACCCAATCATCAACGAAGGGACAAGCCATAGCCACGCAACTCACTGCCTCACCTATCGATGATCAGGCAACCATAGAACCCGAATTCCCCGATGAACATGTTAGTAGTGTCAACCTTGTGCCATTGTATTTTGAGGCCATTTTTCATTTCAACAGTGCCTCAACCACGTGAGATGGTAGTGCTACCTTCGTTATTACATTGCCCTCAAGGGACATGCAACCTTTTGCTTACCACTTCACTTTCCTTTGTACGAAAAATGTAGCTAAGTATGAAGGACTCCTTAGGGACCTCCTCGTAGCCCAACAATTAAAGATTCAACATTTGGCAATCTGAGGCGATTCTCAACTTGTTGTCAATCAAATTACTGAAGTCTATGCTTTTAAACCTTCACACTTACAACCTTACTATGATGTGGCCAAAAAATCGTTAAAACAATTGACCATGATAGACATCTAGCATGTGCCACGTAGTGAAAACACCGTAGTCGATGCCTTAGCTATGCTAGTGTTAAACGTGCCTCAACACTTGTTTGCAACTTTACCTACTTTGATAACAAAATGCATAGACCCTATCACCAAGTAGTACATGTGGCCTCCATAAGCGCTACCAACACTCAAGAGTGGTATGATAAGATGAAAACCTACATGCAGCATGGTGAACCCCCACACGGCTTGACATCTGCCCAAAGGGATGCAATCTGAAGGCGAGCACGGAAGTATGTCCTCATAGGAGATAATACCTTATGTAAGCACTCCTTTTATGGAATACTGTTAACTTGCATTAGTGGGGAGGCACAAAAAATTGTTAGCAAGGTCCATGAAGGACTATGTTGAAACACCCCAAAAAATTAAAAGTCATTCTCGCTTCACCAAGCCTTGCAATCCGCGTAGCACCTCGATAGTTCTTTGGAAGGAGAAATCTCTGAGTCTAGGCTGAACCATTAGGCAAATTTACTACTTTGGGCATGAACATGCCCTATGGGTCACTGTGCCTATCCATCCAAGTAGCCTACCTAACCAACAACCTACTCAGAAATGGTGCAGAGAGTTGGTAGTAGCATTCTGGATGCGCAAAATAGTTCAGCAAGTTTTCTAAGTCACGAAGTCTGCTATGCTATGCTACATCCCACTATGTAGCATAGCAAGCTTCAGGAAGTGACTACAAAATGAAGTGCCACGCTACACTATGAGGCATAGCGTAACACAACAACAGCTATACAACCAATATCCACGCTCAACCTTGAGTCCTTCAATAATGTCCCTTTCCATTAGGAAGTAGTGGACCATGTTTGCTACTATGCTATGCTGAGCTACAAGGTGTAGCGAGTTGTAGCAATCCTGCTGAAGAGACAGAAGGTGGCTCAAAAGGCAGAAATAGCAAATTCTACTAGTCTTGCATCATAGGAAGCAAAGTTTGTGAATCGGTAAAGCTTTTGCGACCAAGGCCAGTTGCTACACTATGCTATGCTACGTAGCATATCATAGTATAGCAAGCATGCAACACACATATAGCCGAATGCATGACAAGGTCCTACGCTATGCCAAGCATGCTAAGCTACAAAGCACAGCAAGGCATACGAGTGGTTGTGCGACATCAATGCACTTCACCTAATTAGACCATTGGCACACGTCTCCAGACGCCAATGGTGCAATTATGGCATGGAAGGCATGCATTTATGGCATGACAAGCTCACATTACAATGGTCATGCAAGTCCAACAGTCATGCATGGCACATGCAGCACAAACAAGTCAACAAAGGCCCAAGGCATGTGGCGTCCAAACCATCCATTTTGCATGCCCTTAGTCCTATAAATACCCTGGTAAATAGCATTCAAAGGGTCCTAATTCATTTTTGAAAAATGACATTCAACAAGAGGGTTTGCATTTTCTGAGCAAATAGAATTCAAGGGGTGAGAATTTTTTTAATTTCAAAAACTTCTCCTCTCTCTGGCATTGCAATATATAGCATTGTAATCTCTCTATTTGAAACTGCAAATAGTTAGTATTTTCAAATGAAATTTTGTTCAACCCTTCTTCTACCACCTTTGTAAAATCTCTACATTACCAACACCTAAGTCTGTGCCCAAGCACACAACCTATTTTTCTCACACATCCTGGTTACTCTTGAGATCTTTGCACTCCGCCACGCTATGCAACCGACTGTATCCTCCCTAACAGAGCAAACTTGTAGCTTCGGAGCAGTGCATTTTTCTAACTATATTTTACTCTATTTATTTCTTATCATTTCATTTTGCACTATTTTTTGCTTTATTTACTTTCAATTATTACTTCACATTTTCATTCCCGATTCAAAATATATGTTGCAAAAGGCTATATAGACACTGATTAAGTTCCTGTCTAATCGACTAAATTGTTTAGGGTGCCCCGTATCTGCACACACCTAGCATGGCCCTCCCATGAGTATGGGGTCAAGACTGTCACACCCACTGACCCCTCGGTTTTTTCCAGTCACTGACGTCTTCAGTCACTACATATGTGGAGGACACATAGCTCCCAGGGCCATGGAAGCTAAGATCAGACACGTAGGGTATTACTGGCCTTGCATGGAATGAGATTGGTTTGCTAAAGTCAAAATGTGTGACATGTGCCAACATCATGTAAACCTTATACATGTGTCACCTACTAAGTTGCACCCTACGCAGATCATGTTGCCATTCCAATGATGGGGACTAGATATCATAGGACCCATAACATCTAATTCTTCCACATGGCATAGCTTCATCATTACGGCCACCGAGTACTTTACAAAGTGAGCAGAGGCTATCCCCCATAGGAAAACTACATCTCAACAAGTTTTCCACTTCATTCTAGACATCATCGTAATAAGGTTTGATCTTCCCATGGCTATTGTGACAGACAATGGGCCATAGTTTAGTAATGTGGAAACTAGAACCTCTTGTAGCGACCTTGGCATTAGGCAATCTTACTTGTAGCCATACTACCCTCAGGAAAATAGTTAGGGAGAAGTGACAAATAAGTCCATCATCGACTTGCTTAAAAGAATGCTTAGCAATAGCAAGAGGTGATGGCATGGGCAAATCCTCTATGTGTTATGGGCCTATCATACGACATGTAGGATGGCTATAGGTAAGAATCCCTATAGTTTAGTGTACTATTTGAAGTAGTGTTACCTCTGGAATTGCAAGTACCATCACTATGGATGATCCTTTTGAGCATCGTGAACGAGGCCCAAAACAACGAGTCAAGAATCATCAACCTTGACTCCCTAGAGGAAGAGCATGCATAGACATTGGGTCGTATCAAATGGTATTAAGAAAAGTAGCGGAAAAATCATCATGAAATCCTACATCAGTGGCCTATAAGAAAGGGCAACCTAGTCCTCAAAGTTGTCCATGAACATGTAGACAAGTTTTTGATAAACTGGGAAGGTCCATTCATAGTCACAAAAGCGTATGAGAATGGAGCCTTCAAGCTGGTAGACATGGATGGTAGAGAGTTTGAAAAACCTATGAATCAAGTATACTTGAAGTTTTACTATGCCTAATGCAAAGGCAAGGTAAGAATCCATAGTCTACTACAACTATAAACTGGAAACCATAGTCCGCTATGACTATAAACTAGCATCCCTAGTCCGCCATGACTATAAACTAGCACCAATAGTCTGCCATGACTATAAACTAGCACAGAAAGTCTACTATGACATTAAACTGGCACATATAGTCCGCTACAACCTTAAACTAACACATCCACTATCTGCTACGATGATAAACTAGCACAACGGTTTGCTGGAACCTTAAACTAGCACAACAGTGTGCTAGCATCTTAAACTAGCATATTTCAGTCAGCTGGGACCTTAAACTAGCACAGTAGTCTACTAGGATCTTAAACTAGCATATTTTGGTTAGCTGGGACCTTAAACCAGCACATTAGATGGTCTACTAGGACCCTAAATTGGGTTCATGACACAACATTCTCCACCACTCTAACAAGCGAGCTTGCACAATGCTAATGCAGGGTGGGGCATTGTAGTTCTAGAACATAGTTCAAGATAATAAAAGAACATCCTTTGGAATATATGTGACACTGCTACCCCTAACATCTTGCTGATCCTCTAGAGATTTCATCTGACATCTTGCTAACCTTCAGGAGTTACCGCTACCACTACCCATCTCCTTGGTAGTAGCTTCCATTGTCAGCACCTGTTGTTAGAGTTCCAGCACTATTGTGACCCAGCCACAAGATTGCTAACCTCCAACCCCTGCAATCATCGGAGCTCAAAAGATGTTCAGTTGTTGCGCCTCACACCTTATAGCTAAACATCATGATGTTTTCCTTGGGTGGGGACTCCTAAGCACTCACATCATCATAACTCCTAGCTTCCTCGGTGTTGGCTCCTTTAGCCTGCTGCTGCCAGAACCGCTATTGGCCTTCTTGCTTGGGATGTCGCATGCCTCAGCAACAATTCCTATTACTTTAGTGGTGTCTAAAGCAAGTAAGACCTTTGCCTAATTGGGTTTCATGGTTACATATTTACTCTACTTTTGGTTGTGCTTGTAGGATACGGGCTGAGATGGTGTTGGTCAAAGATGCATTTCACAAGAAGGATAGGACACCACATCGTTTCGAGGTGATCGCTCTAACTAGCTTAGCTGCTTGGGAGTGCACATTCTACCCTTCCTTTTAAACCTTCATCATCTCATTTCTCACACCCATAGTTTCCATTTTTACATCTCTTTTACAGGATTTCTTGACATGTGTAAGGCCCTCCCATATTCTCAACCTCAAAGTCCATGATGCATGTAATGCAACTCACCACATGGGAAGCATTTGTAGGTAGGTCAAAATCCCACATGGATGTAACACAACTCATCCTGGGGAGGAAACACCTATCCTACAACAACAAGGTTGTTTGCAAATGAACATGGCTAAAAAAGAAAAGAAATGTGCAAAAGCGTAATGAAAAAGAGCTAAAAAAAAGATCTCACAAAAAAAATAGTGAAAAAGAAAGAGAATGTGTGCCTAAAACAAATGGCACACCAACTATTTTACAATGACCCTCTTCAGGCATTCTGACGAGAGGTCAAAATCTAGCCAAAGAAAGATGTTCACACATGCTAATTCCCTTACAAGCACTCCGACGAGGGACCGTGCTACATTTCATCTTTTCTTTTCCTAAACCTATCCCATCAAGTCCACCCTTTCCCATTTTCCCTACATAACTATCTTGTTACTCTCAAGCATAGCAAAGAGACATTTGAGCAACCACTAGAGAGTGATGTTGGCAACTCATCCTTTGTGGTGTTTTTTATTCTTTATCGACATCTATTGGGTGGATCCTCCAGATGTCGACAAAGAGGGGCCAGTGAAACACCATAAAATTTTAGGACTCTCATGCTTCAGTAGAGTCTTGAAATTTAGGTAAGGACTTCCTCAAGTGTAGCGTCATGATAGTTTAGTAGGAAAATGTAGGCACTGAGGATGGACTATCCAGTATGGCAATTTTTCTATCTCCAGAGCTGACAAGAACGATGGACTCTTCAGCTTGACCAACTAGATAATTGACCTAGCTGATAGTCTACTCAGAAACTATGCTAGGAGTTGCTGAAAGTGTTTGGGATGAGAAAAATAATTTGGCAAGTTTTCTGGTGAAGAATTCTGCTACACTATGTAGCATAGCAAGCTTTGAAAGATAGCTGCTCAAACAACCAAATGCTAAGTGACAAAATGATTTCAAAACAATTCATCAATGTAAGATGTTACGCTATGCTATGCTATGTAGTGTAGCACAATGTAGCAAAGGAAAAGTAGAAAAACCCATCTTTCCAAGTGATTCCAACAAGAAAATGACACTTTGACAAGAGTTAGGCCTCTAAAACTCCCTACCCCACTTAGTTCCCAAGCTTTGAGCAAAGTTTCTTACTAAAAATTGCAGATTGAACAAGGAAGTAGGATACACTAGCTGCTACGTTGTGCTACACTACAACGTAGCAATAATGCAAAAGAAACAAAAGTGTTTCAAACATGAGTTCAATGAGTGAAAATACTTCCCACCATAAAGGAAAAAATTTGAAGTTGCTAGCATGACTAAGCCTAAGACAAATGCTTTTCAGCTCCAACAAAAATTTTAGTCAAGAACAGTGGCTACGCTATGCTACGCTACATATCATAGCATAGCATAGAAAATATCTACTTATGCTACACCAGTGTGTTCAATAGCATAAGTAGTGCAACATTGGCACAGAAGCATCAGGACGTTTTCAGGAAGCTCTAGAACTTATGGGTAGCAATCTTTCTCACTCTAGCATCTCCTTGGTGGAATCAGCAATTTCACTCCATCTTGCACACCCCCTGGTTAGCCCCCAAAACATTATTCCTATGCCTGATCCTCCTCGTAAGAACAGGGAAGATGTTGTCCTAGGGCATAAGCTCCATTGCACTTGCACTATTAGCACACTGGATCTTGACATGTGCAGTTCTGATGGTATAGTCACATCGTAGCAATGTTCACATCTAGTATTGTACACCTACATAGTATAGGAAGATTAGCACCTTGTGAGGTCCAGGACATGTGGCATCCAGAACAAATTTCTCTCCTACTCCTGGCCCTATAAATACCCTAGCAAATAACCCTTGGGAGGTTGGAAAAAAAAAATTTGGTTGTCAGCACAAAAACATTGGTTGGCATTTTTATGTGGGCGAGAGTAGTTGGCTTGGTTGGCTTTTCACGTGCAATTGGATTTTTCTTGTATTTGGATTTTGAGTTGGCTTTCAGAAGGCATAGTTAGCATTTTTCTTAAGCATTCTAGTTACCTTTGAGCTCTCTGGCTAGCTCCAAACATCCCTTTGTGATTCAAGCATTTTGACATCTTAGCAAATATATCGGCAAGCAGAAGAACTGTGAATATTTTTCTTGGTGTAAGCTGTGTCTCTCTAGCATTGCATATCCTATTGTACACCTTTCAAGAAAGGCTAAGAACCAAATCTATTACCTTGGGGTGCTGCATTTTCTCACCTGAGTTTGTTTTGCTATTTTCTCATTATAATCATTGTTTTGCACTATTTTCCCTATCTTTCATTTATTGATCATTGATTCATCTCTTGTATCTTGCTTCTGAAACAAATGTTTACATAAGGTTAAGATACACCGATTAAGTCCTTGTCTGATCAACCAGACCATTCAAGGTGCCCTACTTCCATTTTCTATAGCACGGTCCTCACATGGATCTAGGGTTAAACTGTTCACTTGGCAACCTCTTAGTGTTCCAGCCATCAACGTTTTTAGTCACTACAATGCTTAGCAACAGCAAGCAATGATGGCATGAATAACTAATTTATGCACTATGGGCCTACCATACAACATGCAGAATAGCAACAAGTAAGACATCATATAGTCTTGTGTATGGATCTGAAGTAATGTTTCCTCTTGAACTATAGGTCCCATTACTTTGAATGATCCTCTCGAGCTTCATTGATGAGGTTCAGAACAGTGAGTTGAGAAGCATCGACCTTGACTCTATAGAGGAGGAGCACATGAAAACACTTGATCCCATATAGTGGTACCAAGAAAAGCAATGGTAGAAGCACCATCACAATCAACATCAATGCCCAATTAGGAAGGGGAACCTAGTCCTCAAGGTCATTCGTGAGCCCATGAAAAAATTCTTAGCTAACTGGGAAGGTCCTTTCTTGGTCATAAAGTTCTATTACAATGGATCATTTAAGCTTTCTAATCTAGAGGGTAATGAGTTTGCCAATCCAATTAACCACTCATACCTAAAGCCATACTACACCTAGTACGTAATGCTTCTACAATTCACCGAAAATTTTTTCTAAGTATCAAAACTTAGTAAATTTTTCTAAAGTGTGGGTGTTATGCTCTACAACATAGCTAGCATAGCATACATTGAGCCCTATTTTGTAGAATTTTTCTAAGTGTTAGTAACAGTTTCATGAAAAGTTTTCTAAGTATCCTACTATACTCTTAGTCTACCTGCTATGCTTCCTAGCGTAGCCAGTGTAGCACACACTACCATGGCCATTTTTCCTATGTATCAAGCTAGAAGTGATCAAGGGTTGCTTGGCATGGATGAAATAGTTTGGAAAATTTTCTATATCCTAGGTTGTCATGCTCGCTATGCTCTTTAACTTTCCCAGCTTGACACATGTCCCACTTGCTAGCTCACCCAAGTATTAGGCTAAAGTTTGTCAAAAGTGCTCAAGATGGACAGAATAATTTGGCAAATATTCTCTTTCAAGTTGCTATGCTCCACAATGTAGCCAATGTGACTTTGGTTCTAGTGCCACTTTTTCCTAAGTGTTGGACAAGGGTCTGTCAAGCTAGCTTGATATAGAAGACACATTTTCCACATTTCTTAACTTTCGAGGCTGCCTATTGTACTATGCCCTAGAACATAGCTAGCATGCCATGAAGAAAAACTACATATTTCATCAAATTCTAGCTAAGTGTCCTTGTTACACTCTACTATGCTCTCCAATGTAGGCATCGTAACTAGTGTGAAAAATCAAAATTTTGCAAATTTTCACTAAGAGTTGTGTTAGGCTCTAGAGAATAGCTATCTTGACACTTAAGAAAGCCTCTGATAGCCTCCAAAAGCCTCCAGAACTTGGCATTAGACTTTGGTTTAGCTTCAACGTCCCTCCAGCAACCAATATCAGTAGTTTGCATTTCTTATGCACCCTTGTTGATTCCCAAAATTATCCTTATACTTGACCCTACTCGAAAGAGGGGAAAGGGATAGTCCTCGAGCATAGCCTTTAAGTTGCATTGTTGGTGTACTATTTGTAGTTACATTATGGTCTCTCAAACTCTAGCACATGCAGTCTAGGTAGTGTGGTCATAGTTCTGTAATCCTTAGGTACTTATTGTTGTCCTTCAAAGCATAACACCTTGCTACTCTCATGAGACCATAACATGTTAACATAATCTTATCCTGATCCACATTTCATGGTAAACCTAGTCCTATAAATACCTCAAAGACCAACACTTTAGGGGTTGGCAAATCAAAAGAGCATTGAGCATTTTAGCTATATGAGCATCCCAAACACTCTCACACTTGAGCACCTAAGCTTCACATCTTGGCACCTCCCAGAATGTAGTCGACCATTGCACTTGTAGAACACGACAATAGCCAACCTGGTAGGTTTAGCCTCTCATGCAGCCACTAGCTCCACATCCCAAATGTCCCAGAGACTATGACTACACCACTACACTATCATTATTCCTGCCTAACATTGCATACCTTTCTCACCTCCTCTTTATCAAAAG
This sequence comes from Gnetum montanum, assembly GCA_015680685.1. Taxonomy (NCBI): domain Eukaryota; kingdom Viridiplantae; phylum Streptophyta; class Gnetopsida; order Gnetales; family Gnetaceae; genus Gnetum; species Gnetum montanum. The sequence goes on along the minus strand of MNCI01029749.1, from coordinate 70,914 downwards.
TTATACTCCCTAGTTTTTGGGGCAGTGCACTTATTTATTCTCAAGCTCTATTTCATTTCTTTTTTGAGCATTTTTTCTTTGATATTAAGTATAATTCTTTCATTTCTCCATTATTCAATACATATTTGCATGCTCACATTGCTTCTTTTCATGTTTGGACTCTCTGCTACACTCTTGTTTATTTTCCTAGTGTCTACACATAACCCGCGGCTAACCCCATGCCCAAACAGGGCCACATGCTGCAACCTACCACACTTATGCCTGAGACATCTGCACAACCCAAACCCAACTTTGAGTACAAAGACCACTCAAAGTACACCCCACTACCTCTCAAGCCTTTAGAACTCCTGAAGCAACTGTTGGTAATAGGGTACATCCAACACAAGCGCATGTCAGAAGAAGCAAATGCAAGACATCAATGCTACTATGAGCTCATTAGGAACCCCTCTTTGGCCTTGCCTAATGAGCCGCCAGTTCCTAGGGGTTTTAGGCTGGACAAGTTTTGTGACTACTACCAATAGTGTGGTCACACCACAGATTATTGTCTATCATTGTAGGATGACATCCAAAGATTAACTGACCTGGGGAAGCTGGTGCTAGATGAAAGCAACCTAGTACACCCTGAAAATCAATCTATGTATGTCTACAAAGATCTCCTCAATGCCAATAATTCTAGTTATGTAATCAATTCCATCAGCATTGATAATGATCTCAGGTCACCCCGCTAGCCATTTGTGATCCGTGTGCCTCAGTGTAGTGCACCAGCATCATCAATGGTTGGTCCAAGCTTGCAGTAGCCGTTCATCCTGAAATTCCCACCATAGGCATCCACTACTTTGAACTACCTATTGGTGGGGCCATGTAGTCCCATTAGTTAACACCTCTAGCTCCATTCATCATTAATGGACCGATGTCTTCAACAGCCCCTATCCCACGCAACAAAGCTATATAACCTCCTCACCCTACAAGGCAAGAAGTCCACTTGGTGGGTGAGACGTCGAAGGGAAGTACCATCAAGGGTATTCCCAAGCCTATGCCTTCCCCTCTACATCTACATCTTCATTACCAAAGATGAAGATCAACATAATTACGCAGCCTGTGTTACCCTGCTGGCAAGGATCTTAACCCAGATCCAAAGTCACCCCTCCCTGGGAGATTCGTCTTCTGGGACAAATCAAAGAGGAGGAAAGCACCAAACAAAGGGGTGACCAAGACCTTCTAGACACCCTCACATAGTTCAAGCAAGATTTAAGGTAGAAAAATGCTACAATGAGCTTGTACAATCTAATCATGACATCTATACCACACCATGAGGCTCTAGTCCATATGTTAACGACGATTCCGATCAACGAGAACATGCCAGCGGAGGAGGAAGTGATCCACTTGATCATGCTTTCCCCTGTACCTGTAGAGCCCATGCTACCTCAATTGACTTTTAGTAACGATGCCATTAGGGAAGATCCTGAAGGGGGTCAAGTGACTACAACACCTCTCTTCATCACAATTAAGGTTAGCCAACACCTCGTCTGAAGGGTACACGTTGATGATGGTCCCATCACAAACGTCATTGACTTCCCTATAGTAGACAAGTTGGGATTGGTTGACCAGATCAAACCCACAATAACGTCATATCTGAGGTCCTTCAATGGGGCATGCATCCTAGTGAAAGGCACAGTTCACGTTAAGTTTGTAGCAGGGAACCAGTTCCCCACAAACGCAATGTTTATCGTGGTTGAGGAAATGGCTAGGTTTAACCTGATCTTGTCAAGATCATGGTTAGCACAAATTAGGGTTGTCTCCTCACCTATCCACCAGGAAATCCACTTACCATACGTAGGCAAGGAGTTGGTAATCCATGGTGACGAAGTGGCAACGCAAGTAATTAGCAACATAAACACAGAGCAGGGCTTAGAGGTCATAACCTCTGAGAATGAAGCACCTGCTCATGCATACATTAACCATCCAATGGAAGAGTCAGCCCACCAAGCCAACCTCCAACTCGAAAATGCATGGGTTGAGTTGCCCTTCCAAGTAGAGGACAACGATGTAAACGAGGGCCCTAGTGAAGCAGCTTAGCCTTACGTTCCGATCAACCCATGAAGGGTCAAGAGGCAACTACGAATAGTGTAGCAACCCTACCACATCCTGACCAGTCGACATCCCTTGTATATTCATCACTTGTATGGTTGGTTAACATGTCATCCTTTCAACATGCTACGCTATGGCCCAAAATGGCCTAAAACTAGCATCGTTGCTATCTATTTTGCTAACATAACATCCTTTTGGCATGCTACGCTATGGCTCGAAATGGCCTAAAACTAGCATTGTTGCTTTTCATGTTTTTTTACGTATAATCTTTTTGGCATATTACGCAATGGCACAAAATGACCTGAAACTAGCAATGACCCGAAATAACCTAAAACTAGCATATGAAAGCATAAATACTTTACATGATGTGAAATTTAACGCAAAATCAATTTCTTTTCTGAATTTTTTCATTTTATTCAAAATTTTCACCTATTGGTAATGTTTGAAAAAATTTCAAAATTTCAACATTTCTACATTCCAAAATTGCAAAAAAAATTAAAAATGAAGTCCCATGCTATCATGGGTTCTCTCTAGTCTTTGTCACTCGTCTTTGCTTCACCTACTTGTGCATCATCCCCCCGTGCTTTGCCTTTTGCTGATTCTTCATTCCCTCCCTCTACGGGCCTTGCACCCTCATCTGGAGCCTGCATCGTAGGAGTGATGAAGTCAGTTAGGGCAACAAACACAAGTTACAACATAGCATGAGCATCTACATAGTAAAGCAACTAACTTGAGAAGGGCCTACGTCGGTCTCCGAGGGTATCCAGTCTAGACCAAGCCTAAGGCAATGCCAAATCTCCTCTATTGTGATGTCCATCTAATGCCTGTTGCTAGGTTTGGCATCCGTAGTAGCAGCCCTCACCCTTTCAATGGTCATCCATCTTGGAAGTTCTAAGGAAAGAGAGGTGTCTGCGGTCTCCCCTGTAGGAAGGTCCACTTTCAAGTTAGGAGACTCTATAACCTTTACCTGCTCTTTGAACTTAGCATAGGCCTTAGAAGCATTGATAGCATTCACGAATGCTTCATACGTGAATGCCTCCATAGCAGTGTCTTTGTATAGTCTTCGATGGATCTCATTCTATAGCTTGTACATATTTTTGTGGTCTCTCTAGGTTTTCCCCCATTCGAAGACCATGGCACTGATATCTTTCATGTCTTGACACTTTTGGGCTAGCAAGTCTATCTACATTTGTTGTTTGACTATCTCACGAGTAGATTCAACGTTTTGATGAATGATAGTCCAAAATCTGGCATAGTCATCTACAGCCTTGAACTAGTCCTCAACATCAGGGTTACAGTTCACGAGGAACTCGTTCTTCGACCTAAGATCCTTCACCTCAGCAGCCAGCTCGACCTCTCTTTACTCATCCCTTTGGACTCATTTCCATAGGTCCTCATTGATGCACCTACACTCTCACAGAGTGCGTGCCAAGTGCAAGACACACTTGTAAGCCTCGTCAAAAGTGCGACGAGACACGTTGATCATGTTAGGCGAGAGTGTAGGCATGGCACCAACCTTCATAGGTTGTGTTGGGTCCCATTTGAGCTGAGGGGTTGTTCGACATGAAGAGCATATTAATTGCATTAGCATAGCAAAATCAACAAACTCAAAAGTTTTAGCGTAGCAACATAAGGGTAGTTGATACTACTACTTACCCACATGAGGGTCTTCTTGCTGAAGGTGTTTGATCATGTCATTGAAAAGTCCCTACACGAACATAAACTTGTCAGGGAACTTGGCCCATGACTCTGCACGAATTAGAGGGGGTCCCATGACATCAGTAGTAGCACCTGTTACACAATTAAGCATGTCACTAATGGCAAAAATGGACTATGATAAGGTAGACATCCTTCCAACTCACCAGTGCCCGATTGCGGTCTTTCTTCTTGCTGATGCAAGATGATCACAGTAGCCTTGGTGGAGGACCCTGAGAAGTCCATACAAACCCCTTCCTCATGCACTGGTTCCTTTCCTTTTAGGAGACCAGTGTCTTTTTTATTCAAGGGAGACACCTCTTCATTGGTAGGAGGAGGCTCCCTAAGGACAAGAGCCCCTACCCTAGAGATAGGAGCTCCCTTATTATTGACCAGGGCCCTTTCCTCCAAAACTTGGGCCCCTGCATCTTTATTTGTCACCCCCGTTCTAAGGGTCGACACTTCCTCTTCACCTTCCTCTTCTTCTTCTTCTTCTTCCTCTTCTAGCAAAGAAAGCATGTTTGCATTGGTTCAAAATAAATTAGCTCAAAGAAGATGCTACGCTGTGCTACACTGCCTAGCGCAACGTAGTGTAGAAAATAATAGCAAAGTAAGCATTACACAAAAAATTATTTACCAATGAGGGGTTGCATCCTTTGCAGCTTAAGCCACAGTCTTCGTCCCTCCTCTTCCTCCACATGAGGGGCATCCCTGGCTGGGGGAGGCCTCTTCCTTTGTAACTCCTTGGGCACAGTCTCAGCTATGAGGTGTTCCCCCCACATCATGATACTAGCTATACCAGAGGGCATCTCTCCTATGTTGTCCTGGCCATAAACGCTGCAAAGCAGCAGATCTTTAGTCATTACATACAACGACTCCCCAATAATTTCTGGGGGATCCTGGACTCACATGGTCTAGAGGACCTATCGGATCCATGGCTTGGGAATCTAGTCATGATCTTGCACAACCTAAACTCCATCCTCCTGGACCACTAGAAACTTTGCAAAGCCCTTTAGATAGCCTATCTAGAAGTCATAGTGTATGTTGGAGTGGGACTTCGTATGCTCACGGAGTCCCAAAATCTCAGCCTACAAGCCACTACATAGGAAATTGGCATAGTTGTAATGGGCCCCTTCTTCCATGACCTCCTACATTATCTAGGCTTGCTCAATCCCCAGGACCTTTCCTTGGGTGAACAGTTGAGGGAATGCATGGGCATGAAGGATTGGGTAAATCCCGATGGCAAGGCCATCCTTAAGCTTTTCCATGGGGAACCCTTTTCGCTCCTTGGTGAGCCTCAACCACTCCTCGATATTCTTCTTCTAAAGAGTCAACTCCTGCTTACTCTTCGACACTATGGGAACATCATTGGTAGGAACACTGATGAAGTCCATAAATAGCTAGTCATTGATTTCAATTACCACCTGCATGCCCCATACGTATGTGCGAAAACAACCTTCCCTCTTAGAGAAGGAGTTGACTAGGGAAAGCATCCTGGTAGTAGGAACACTCAGATTAGGGGCCATGAATAGAACCATAAGCCCCACCTTTCAAATGTTCTTGAGCAAGGAGTCCCAGGACCCTTGTTCTAACTAGCATTGGCTTGCTACTACTTTGCTATATTTGAAGTAGATGTTTGTCCCTTGCATCTTGGCGGTTACCACCATCACCTCCCAAGGCTTCTTCATCCTTGAAACAATTTTCACAAAACACACTTAGCATAATGATGCAGAAAATACAAATATTAGAAAAAAAAACTTGAGCATGCGACAACTACTGTTCGACCCGCTAGGCCTATATGGCAACAGGAACAATGGGAGATCAATCAGAGCTTCTTCAACCATGACTTGTTTGAAGGGTTCTTTCCACTCCTTATCCAGGCAACCCTTCTACTTACACTGATTGTAGAAAGTATCAAACACACTTGGGTAGGTGTGGTATTCTTCCCTGCATCAACCAATCACACACGTCTGTAGGTTCTTGGCAGAAGAGAGCTCCTGTAGGGCTAGCTATGTTGTAGCCAGTAGACCCAATTGGTTGTGAACGCCATCGTCATCAATATAGAACCTAGTGACAAAAACACATTGTTAGCATTTGGCCGATATGGCCAGAATTGCACAATGTAGCACAGTAAAGCTGCAAAACTCACCTACCAATGCAATAGACAGTCCCCTACGGGTTTTGAAAGCACGTCGACATATAATGTGCAAGGAACAATGTGTTGTTCTGGTGGTAGCAGTTGTATTTTGGCATGTCCCAGATCTAGGTTAAACACCTTAACCCTATTGAGTGTTGGTTGGATCCCTCTCCTCGCCTACTCATGATTGCCTCATCAGTAAAATATCTTAGGATGCCTTGACTTGCCCCTAGCAACATGACTTCTATTATGCTAGATGACTCCTTCTCCTCTAGGGAAGACCAAACGATCACACTAAAGTGGCTGAGAAGGAATTGCAAGAAGTCTTCTGCCCCTTTCCTAAAGCAAACTACTTGCTCTCTCAAACGAATCTGGGGAGAAGGGGCATTGGCTATAGCTCTATTCACATGGCACAAGACCCCTCTAATTTCTAAAATGATTAGCCTAGACCTTGGTCCCATCCTGCATGACACAATCGGAAAATCTTAGCATCATACTTAAAGGCAATACACACATAATATAACAATTTCTAGCAGTCCATATATATAGCATAGCATAACCCTCTACTCGTACATAGCGTAGCAAGGGTGTGAAATCCTAGCATAGCAAGAACATGTGAATAAGCCTAGCATAGAAACAAAATAATTGACAACATGTATTGATAAAACATGTGTCATGTTGCCACATTACACATGGCCTAGCTCTCCCAAGGGTTTTACATTATAGCATGCTAGGGTTAAGCAACCTAAATTGCCTTAGGCCCCATGGTCACAACCACCACAGTAGTGGTAGTTTTAGCAGCCTTGCATGCAACCACGATGTAACGTTCATGCATCTGCTGCGACCAAAATGGTAACCACAGCAATGCAAAGGCTAAAATAATGCAACCACAAAAATACAAGTAGCAAAAAAAATAGGACACAAAACGAGAGAAGAAAACAATAGAAAGTGCAAAGCAAAAAGCCGAAGAAGACATAGTAAACTACTGGGTCAATAGTGTGCTCTCCTATACTACAACGCGTGCTTGTGGCACATGCCCCAGGGTCTTCTTCACCTCCTCAACCTTTGCAAGTGTCAAATGGATCTTAGGAGCCATTTTCCTACTAGCAGATCTACACCTTTCACTATGAAAACTCGTCTCACTAATTAATTAAAGCAATTGCTTTGTGCTCCAAAATTGCCTTATGCTCCAATCTGGGCTCTACGCTCTTACGGTGAAAATAATCCAATTTCTAGGGTTTAATCCCTATTTATGGCCATAATGACAAGATGAGGAAACTTTTCTCTCTCTCTCTCTCTCTCTCCGATTAATGCGGAGTGTGCCGTATAGGGTAGCATGCTCACTACAACATCGCATCACTATTAGCATTAAAGCCTTGACATGCTTCAAGCCTGCTACTGGCCTCCCCAAAAATGAGAATATATATATTTATTTGTTTTGGGTTAAGGGTCTGAAAAGACCTTAAACTAGTGACTTTAGCATAGTTGCACCCCTAGAAGTCTACAATGACATTAAACTAACAACATCACATGCTTACATGGGCATTTTTTCGCATCTTCTTCCATATGGGTAATGTCCCGATTTCTAGCGATTTCATGTTTTTCATGTCTACAGTTCATATTTTTCACATTAATCCTTTGGCACTTCTCATGTTCACAATTTCCTCTTTCGCATACTATTATTTTGCATATTAAGATTTTTCATGTCACAATATGGTAGTCCGAGATGACACTAAACTAGCAGTTTGGAATTTGCATATTAACATTTACACAGCTTCACACTTTACGTCAGTAATTTTACATCCATGACAGCTCTATGATCTTGTGCCATGGTGGTCTACTATGACCCTAAACTAGCAAACATATAATCCTTACATCCTCACACTTCGCAAGTTGCATCTCATTGCTGCTTTGCAAATTTTCATTACATGCAATCTCTGCCGACTCTTAACTAGGCTTTCATCTTGTGATGATAGGTCGAGCAAGAGATGGGAATCCATCGTGACCTTTCCATGCCTTGAACGTTAGCAGGACCATAGGGCAAGCTCATGAGATAGTTGAACCCCGACATGATCGACTAGGGGTCGACCACAACTAGCACTATAGTAGCCTTAGAAGCATCCCCAGACTAGCCCAAGAAGCTAGTCCAGGCCCTAGATTTAGAGGCCTGGGATATAACTGAGGACCCTCTCATTGAGACACCCATCACCACGTTGAAGGGGAAGGTGAAAACACTAAGACTTAGCTCCCTCCTAGACACACAAACACATGAAAGCATAGCTAAGATTCTACAAGACAATATCAATGTCTTCGCATGGTTATATAGCAACATGTTGGGTCTAGACCCACGGTTGATCCAACACAACATTGTCCTAGACCCACATATAAAGGCAGTCAAGTAGAAGGCTCACAAGGTCAAGCCAAAAATCACACTAGCCATGAGGGATGAAATCACTAAGCTATACCAAGCAGGTTTCATCTGCGTGGTTGACTACTCAAAGTGGGTGTCCAACGTCATTGTGGTTTCAAAGAAAATCGGAGGAATATGGATCTATATAGACTTTCGGGACTTGAACAAGGAAACAATCAAAGACAACTTCCCACTTCCAAGCATTGATTAGCTCATCGACACCACTGCTGGACATGCTCTGCTATCCTTCATGGATGGTTTCACTGGATACAACTAAATCCACATTAACCTAGAGCACCAGATGTCAACAACCTTCATGACCCCATGGGGGACCTTCTGCTATACCATGATGCCCTTCAGGCTCAAGAACGTTGGAGCAACCTACCAGCAAGCCATGACTTACATTTTTAGTGACTACATCCTAGAAACATTAAATGACTATGTGGATGATATAGAAGTCAAGTCCAAGAATGTAGCTAATCACCCACACGATCTAGGGGTAGTCCTCAAATGCTTCCAAATGCATGAATTACACCTCAATCCTAAGAAATGCATCTTCGGGATGAAAATCAGACACGTGTTAGGGTTCGTAGTATTGAAGGCTGGAATACTGGTGGACCCCAACAAAGTCAAGGCCATCGTCAACCTAGTGCGTCCCACAAACCTCAAGGAGTTACGTGGTCTGAAAGGTAGAGTGCAATTCATTCGAAGGTTTATTGCAAGGTTGATCGATAAGTTACACCCCATGCAACATCTTTTAAAGAAGGGGGTTAACTTCGAATGGACAACCCTGTGTCAACAAGCCTTCGACAACCTGAAGAAGGAACTCTCACACCTGTCAATTGTGCAACTACCACAAAGTGATAAACCTTTCTTTATCTACCTTGACACCTCTAATACATCCGTCGTGGAACTCCTATGTTAGAAGCGAGACGATGGTTCTGAGATACCCATGTATTACCTGAGTCATGCACTAATAGTGCACGAGGTAAAATACAAAGAAGTGGAGAGGAATTGCCTAGCCTTAGTGTTCGCACTAAAAAAGTGGCAGCATTACCCGTTCCATAGTACAACCAACATCATTTGCAAAATAAATATACTCCGGGCTATCACTAACAACTTATACAAAAGTAGCAAGATAGCCCGATGGAAAGCAATAACTGCGAATTTTGACCTATGCTATGTAAGCCAATCATTGACGAAGGGTCAAGCCATAGCAACCCAACTCACAGCCTCACTAGTTGACGACCAGAAAACCATAGACCCCAAATTTTTGGATGAATACGTTAGCAATGTCAATATCATCCCATCACATTCCGAAGCCACCTTACATTTCGACAGCACATCAACCACACAAGGAGGTAGCGCTACTGCCTTAATCACATTCCCTTTTGGGGAAATGCATCCATCTGCTTATCGATTTACGTTCCCTAGCACCAACAACATGGAAGAATATGAGGGGCTACTCAGAGGCCTCTTAACTACCCGAGCACTGCGCATACAACATCTAGAAATCTAGGGATATTTACAACTAGTTGTGAATCAAATCACCGACATCTACGCCTGCAAGGCTATGCAGCTGCAACCCTACTATGACCTAGCGAAAGCCCTACTTAAGCAATTTGCAATCATAGATGTGCAACACATGCCATGCAACGAAAACACCATGGTAGACACCTTAGCTACCCTTGCATTAAACATTCCATCACATTCCCTGGCAAACCTACCAACCTCGATTATAGAGTGTGTAGAGCCTATCACTCGTGTTGAACACATTGCCTCTGTCGATGCTGTAGATACCCCTAAGTGGTATGTCAACATTAAAACTTACCTACAACATGGCAAACCCCCAGGTGGATTAACATCTTCCCAGAGAGATGCAATCCGTAAGAGTGCTCAGTAATACATGCTTATGGAAAATGATGCCCTTTGTCGACACTCCTATGACGGGATATTGCTAGCATGCGTGGGTGGCGAGCAAGTGTAGAAGGTAGTTAATGAAGTTCATGAGGGGATTTGCGCTGGAAACATAGCACCCAGGGCTATGGCTATATGGAGCATGACTACCTATCAAAAGTTAAGACATGTGACACATGCCATAGATACACAAATCTCTTACATGTCTTGCCTATAGATCTACACCTGACGCAAATCACATGGCCCTTCCAAGGATGGGGATTAGACCTCATAAGGCCTATCACGCCTAAGTCCTCTACAGGGCATAGCTTCATTATCACCACCACTAAGTATTTTACCAAGTGGATGAAAGATATTCCCCTGAGGAAGATGACATCTCAACAAATCCGGCATTTCATCCTCAACAACATTGTAACGAGGTTTGGGCTTCTAATGACTATTGTGACCAAAAATGGGCCACATTTTAGCAGTATGGAAACCCAAACCTTCTATAGTAATCTAGGCATTAAACAATCATTTTCTTCCCCTTATTATCCACAGGAGAATGGGCAGGCGGAGGCTACAAATAAGTCCATCATCAACTTGCTGAAGCGGATGCTTAACAAAAGTAAGAGGTGGTGGCACGAGCAAATCCTCTACATCCTCTAGGCCTACAAAATGATGTGCAGAATTGAAACAAGTAAGACCCCTTATAGTCTTGTTTATAGATCTGAAGCTGTATTGCCTCTTGAGTTGTAGGTACCATCACTTCGAATGATCCTCACGGATGTCATAAGCGAAGCCCAGAACAACGAGTTGTGAATCATCGACCTCAACTTAGTGGAGGAGGAGCACGCGTAGACGCTAAGATGCATTGAGCACTACTAGAGCAAGTATTGGCAAAAACATCATGTAGACCCGCATCGACAGCCAGTGCATAAGGGAGACCTCGTCCTCAAGGTCATTCATGAGCATGTGAGAAAATTCTTAGCTAATTGGGAAGGACCTTACAAGGTCACTAAAGCCTTCAGGAATGGAGCCTTCAAGCTGGCAGACATGAATGGAAATGAGTTCACCAACCCACTGAATCACTCGTATCTCAAGTTGTACTACATCTAAAGCATGATGGTGACAATGAACACCATCCGCTATGACGATAACTGGCAACCGCACCAAGTAGCATCTGCAATGATGATAAACTAGTGACATTGAGCAATGTCCGCTACGATGTTAAAGTGGTGACAACCATCCACTACAACATAAAACTAGCATTGCTAGTCCGCTATGACTATAAACTGGCACTACTCGTCTACTATGACATTAAACTAGCATGTACAGTCTGTTGGGACCTTAACCAGCATATGTTCTACCAAGACATTAAACTAGGTTCGCGTCACATCCTTAGCATGCACCAGCACCAGATACACATTGAACGTGTGGGCACGATGCTAAAACATGGGTGGGACATCGTAGCTATGGAACGTGGTTCATGACGCACTGAGAACGTGGTCCAAGACACATGTGATGCCATCACCCTTAGGATCATGCTGACCCTTCGAAGATGTGGTATGGTGTCACACTGGCCCTCCAAACCTACCGTTGCCATGGCCCACTACCCTGATGGTAGTTCCAAGGCTAGTTCCTGCATATGGAGTGCTAGCAATATTGTGGCCTAGACATAATATTGTTACTCTCTGGTCCCCCACCAACACCTCGGCTTGCACAAAGTTTAGCTATGTGGTAGCTAATCCCATAGCTGAACTAAGCATGCATGCTTTTGGTGGGGATTCCAGTGCATCCGCATCCACAACAACTCCAGGCACATCGGAGGCTAGCTCCTCCACACCGGTGCTACCAAGGCTGTTGTTGCCCTTCCTTCTTTGGGCATCTCACACCAGCAATGGTGTTCAAGAGTTACAAAAATGCCAACAGTCAAAAATACCTTTGCCCCTATGGGCATATCTTGCTACAGCGGCAAATGCTATAATGTTGCAAAGTGAGTGCCTCAACAAGCACAGCTACTTTAGAGTGCAATTCCATGATGCGCGTAACACAGCTCATCACATGGAACACATTTGTAGGTAGGTCAAAACCCTTCATGAATGTAACATAACTCATCCTATGAAGGAAACACCTAACCTATAATAGGTTGAAGAACAACACCAGCCAAAGATAAAAATGCAAACGAGCCCCTCAGAGCTTTCTGATGAAGGACTCTACTAAACATCATCTTTGCTCTCTACCTTAACCTCTATAAAACCAATGCAACACTCTCAACTGTGGCCAAGAAACGTCCTGACACTCACCGAGTGACAACCTTAGCATTTTTTTGTGGTGTTTCATATTCTTTGTCAATGTCTCTCGAGCCCCTCCTCTAGACGTCGACAAATAGGGGCCAATGGAACACCCCATAAAATTTGAAGTCATTCTCACTTCACTAGACCTTGCAATCCACATAGCACCTCAATAGTTCTTCAGAAGGAGAACGCTCTGAGTCCAGGCAGGACAATTTAGAAAATTTTCTACTTTGGACACGAATAGGCCCTATGGGTCATCCTACTTGTCCACCCAAGTAGCTTGCCCAACCAATAACGTACTGATAAATGGTGCACGGAGTTGGCAATAGCATTCTAGATGCGCAAAATAGTTTGGCAAGTTTTCTAGGTCACGAAGTCTACTATGCTATGCTACGCCCTACTATGTAGCATAGCAAGCTTCAGGAAGTGACTATAGAATGAAGTGCCACGCTATGCTACGAGGCATAGCATAGCATAGAAATAGCTATACAACCAATTCCCGTGCTTAACCTTGAGTTCTTCAACAATGTCCCTTTCCATCAGGAAGTGGTGGACCATGTCTACTGCTATGCTACACTGAGCTACAAGGTGCAGCGAGGCATACAAATCCTATGGAAGAGACAAAAGGTGGCTCAAAGGGCAGAAATAGTAAACTTCGCCAGTCTTGCATCGTAGGAAGCAAAGTTTGCGAATTGGCAAAGCTTTTGCGGCGAAGGCCAGTTGCTACGCTATGTAGCATATCATAGCATAGCAATCTTGCAACACACATGTAGTGGAACACACAATAAGGTGCTATGCTACAAAGCATAGCAAGGCATGCGAGTGGTTGTGCGACATCAATGAACTTCACCTAATTGGACCATTGACACACGTCTCCAAACACTGACAACACAATTATGGTGTGGCAGGCATGCATTTACAGCATGACAGGCTCACATTACAATGGTCATGCATGGCACATGTAGCACAAACAAGTTAAAGAAGGCCCAAGGCATGTGGCGTCCAAACCATCCCTTTTGCATGCCCTTGGTCCTATAAATACCTTGGTAAATAGCATTCAAAGGGTCCCAATTCATTTTTGAAAAATAGCATTTAACAAGAGGGTTTGCATTTTATGAGCAAATAGCATTCAAGGGGTGAGAAGTTTTTGAATTTCAAAAAATTCTCCTCTCTTTGGCATTTTGATATCCAACATTGTAAGCTCTCTGTTTAACACTGTAAACAGTTAGTATTTTCAGTTGACATTTTGTTCCATCCTTCTTCTACCACCTTGGTAGAATCCCTACATTATCAACACCTAAGTCTGTGCCCAAGCACACAACCTATTTTGCTTGCACATCCTGGTTACTCTCGAGATCTCTGCACTCCACCATGCTGTGCATACGACTGTATCCTTCCTAATAGAGAAAACTTGTAGCTTCGGAGCAGTGCATTTTTCTAACTACATTTTACTCTATTTCTTACTTATCATTGCATTTTGCACTATTTTCTACTTTATTACTTCACATTTTCGTTCTTCCTTCAAAATATATGTTGCAAAAGGCTATATAGATGCCGATTAAGTCCCTATCTGATCGACCAGATCATTTAGGGTGCCCCGTATCTGCACACACCCAGCATGGCCCTCCCACGGGTATGGGGTTGAGACTATCGTGCCTATCGACCCCTCGATGTTTTCCAGCCACCGATGTTTTCAGTTGCTACATATGTGGAGGACACATAGCTTCCAAGGCCATGGTAGCTAAGATCAGATTCCTAGGGTATTACTGGCCTTGCATGGAATGAGAGCGCTTTGCTAAAGTCAAAATGTGTGACATGTGCCAACATCATGCAAATCTTATACATGTGTCACCTACTGAGTTGCACCCTACGTAGATCATGTTGACATTCCAACGATGGGGACTAGATATCATAGGACCCATAACACCTAAGTCTTCCACATGGCATAGATTCATCATTACCACCACCAAGTACTTTACAAAGTGAGCAAAGGTTATCCCCCTTAGGAAAACTACATCTCAACAGGTTTTCCACTTCATTCTAGACAACATCGTAATAAGGTTTGATCTTCCCATTACTATTGTGATAGACAATGGGCCATAGTTTAGTAATGTGGAAACCATAACCTCTTGTAGCAACCTTGGAATTAGGAAATCTTACTCGTTGCCATACTACCCACAGGCAAACAGTCAGGCAAAAGTGACAAATAAGGCCATTATCAACTTGCTTAAAAGAATGCTTAGCAACAGCAAGAGGCCATGGCATGAGAAAATCCTCTATGTGTTGTGGCCCTTGCAGGATGGATGCAGGTAAGACTCCCTATAGTCTAGTGTATGATCTGAAGTAGTGTTACCTCTTGAACTGTAGGTACCATTACTATGGATGATCCTTTCAAGCATCGTGAACAAGGCCCAAAACAATGAGTCAAGAATCATTGACCTTGACTCCCTAGAGGAAGAGCGTGCATATACATTAGGTTGTATCGAATGGTATTAAGACAAGTAGTGGAAAAATCATCATGCAAACCTACATCAACGACCTATAAGAAAGGGCGATCTAGTCCTTAAAGTTGCCTGTGAACATGTAGACAAGTTTTCGGCAAACTAGGAAGGTCCATTCATAGTCACAAAAGCATATGAGAATGGAGGCTTCAAGATGGTAGACATGGATGGGAGAGAGTTTGAAAATCCTATGAATCACTTATACTTGAAGCCATACTATGCCTAATGAAAAGGCAAGGTAAGCATCCATAGTCTACTATGACTATAAACTAGAAACCATAGTCCGCTACGACTATAAACTAACATCCCTAGTTCACCATGACTATAAACTAGCACCGATAGTCTACCATGGATATAAACTAGCATGGAATGTCTACTATGACATTAGACTAGCACATACGTTCCTCTATGACCTTAAACTGGCCCATCCACTATCTGCTACGATGATAAACTAGCACAACGGTCTACTGGGACCTTGAACTAGTGTAGCAGTCTGCTAGGACCTTAAATTAGCACATTGTGGCTAGCTGGAACCTTAAACCAACACATTAGATGGTCTACTAGGATCATAAATTGGGTTCATGACACAACGTTTCCAACTCACATTCTCCACAACTCGAACAAGCGATCTTGCACAGTGCTGATGCAGGGTGGGGCATTGCAGTTCTAGAATGTAATTCACGATGATAAAAGAACATCCTCTGGAACATATGCAACACTGCTACCCCTAGCATCTTGTTGATCTTCTTGAGATGTCATCTGACATCTTGCTGACCTTCTGGAGCTACGGCTACCACAACCCATCGTCCTAGCAGTAGCTTCCATTGTCAGCACCTGCTGCTAGAGTTCCAGCACTATTCTGACCCAGCCAGAAGATTTTTACCCTCCAACCCCCACCATCATCGGAGCTCAAAAGATGTTCAGCTATTAGGCCTCGCACCTTACAACTAAACTGCATGATGTTTGCCTTGGGTGGGGACTCTTAAGCACTCACATCATCACAACTCCTACCTCCCTCGGTGCCGGCTCCTTTAGCCTGCTACTTCCAGAACTGCTACTATCCTTCTTGCTTTGGATGTTGCATACCTCAGCAACAATTCCTACCACTTTAGTGGTGTCTAAAGAAAGTAAGAAATTTACCTAACTGGGTTTCATGGTTACATCTCTAGTCTACTTTCTGTTGTGCTTGTAGGATACGAGCTAAGATGGCATTGGTCAAAGATGCATTTTTCTAGGAGTATAGGACAGCACATCATTTCAAGGTGATCACTCTAACTAGCTTAGCTTCTTGGGAGTGCACATCCTACCCTTCTTTTATACCTTCATCATCTCATTTCTCACACCCACAGTTTCCCTTTCCACATCTCTTTTATAGGATTTCTTGACATGTGTAAAGCCCTCCCATATTCTCAACCCCAAAGTCCATGATGCATGTAATGTAACTCGCCACATGGGAAGCATCTGTAGGTAGGTCAAAACCCCACATGGATGTAACACAACTCATCCTAGGGAGGAAACACTTATCCTACAACAACAAGGTTTTTTGTAAATGAACATGGCTAAACAGCAAAAGAAAAGTACAAAAGTGTAATGAAAAAGAGCTAAAAAAAAAGAGCTCACAAAAAAATAGAGAAAAAGAAAGAGAATGTGTGCCTAAAACAAATGGAACACCAGCTATTTTACAATGACCCTCTCCAAGCATTCCGATCAGAGGTCAAAAGCTAGCCAAAGAAAGATGTTCACACATGCTAATTCCATCACAAGCACTCTAACGAGGGACTGTGCTACATTTCATCTTTCCTTTGCTTGAAGCTATCCCAACAAGTCCACCCTTTCCTCTTTCCCCTACATAACTATCCTGTTACTCTCAAGCACAACAAAGAGACATCTACGTAACCACCAGAGAGTAATGTTGGCAACTCATCTTTTGTGGTTTTTCGTATTCTTTGTCGATGTCTATTAGGTGGATCCTCTAGACGTCGACAAAGAGGGGCTAGTGAAACACCATGAAATTTCAAGACTCTCATGCTTCGGTAGAGTCTTGAAATTTAGGTAAGGACTTCCACAAGTGCAACGTCATGATAATTTAGTAGGAAAATGTAGGCACTGAGGATGGATTGTCTAGTCTAGCAGGTTTTCTATCTCTAAAGCTGACAGGCCCGATGGACTCTTCGGCTTGCCCAACTGGACAATTGACCTAGCTGATAGTCTACCCAAAAACTATGCTAGGAGTTGTTGAAAGTGTTTGGGATGAGCAAAATAGTTCAATAAGTTTTCTAGTGAAGAAGTCTACTATGGTACACTACGCTATGTAGCATAACAAGCTTCGAAAGATAGCTACTCAAACAACCAAATGCTAAGTGACATAATGATTGCAAAACAAGTCATCAATGCAAGATGTTATGCTATGCTACGCTATGTAGTGTAGCACAGTGTAGCAAAGGAAAAGTAGAAAGGCCCATCTTGCAAAGTGATTCCAACAAGAAAATGGCACTTTGACAAGACATAGGCCTTTAAAACTCCCTGCATCACTTAGTCCCCAAGCCTCGAGCAAAGTTTCTTGCTAAAAAATGGTGGATTGAATAAGAAAGCAGGATCTGCTAGCTACTACACTATGCTATACTACATAGTGTAGCACAGTGTTTCAAACATGAGTTCAACAAGTGAAAATACTTCCCAACATAAAGGAAAAAAGTTGAAGTTGCTAGCATGACTAAGCCTCAGAAAAATGCTTTTTAGCTCCAACACAAATTTCAGTCAAGACCAGTGGCTATACTATATGCTACGTAGCATAGCATAGCATAGCAAACAGCTGTTTACGCTACACCAGTGTGTTCAATAGCATGAGTAGCACAACATTGGCATAGAAGCATCAGGATGTTTTTAGGTATCTCTAGAACTTGTGGGTGCCCCACTTCCATTTTCTCTAGCATGGCCCTCACACAGATCTAGGGTTAAACTGTTCACCCGACAACCTCTTGGTGTTCCAGCCACCAACGTTTTTGGTCACTACAATGCTTAGCAATAGCAAGAAATGATGGCATGAACAACTAATTTATGTGCTATGGGCCTACCATACAACATGCAAAATAGCAACAAGTAAGACGTCATATAGTCTTGTGTATGGATCTGAAGTAATGTTGCCTCTTGAACTATAGGTCCCATTGCTTTGAATGATCCTATCAAGCTTCATTGATGAAGTTCAGAATAATGAGTTGAGAAGCATTGACCTCGACTCTATAGAGGAGGAGCACATCAAAACACTTGATCGCATAGAGTGGTACCAAGAAAAGCAATGGCAGAAGCACCATCACAATCAACATCAATGCCCAATTAGGAAGGGGAACCTGGTCCTCAAGGTCATTCGTGAGCCCATGAAAAAATTCTTAGCTAACTAGGAAGGTCCTTTCTTGGTCATAAAGTTCTATTACAATGGAGCATTTAAGATTGCTAATCTAGACGGTAATGAGTTTGCCAATCCAATTAACCACTCATACCTAAAGCCATACTACACCTAGTATGCAATGTTGCACTAATGATAAAGCAAGATAAGAAAACATCCACTATTACATTAAACTAGCATAGACATTTGCTATGATGTTAAACTAGCACAAACATCTACTATGATGTTAAACTAACACATAGTTTCCTTGGGCTATGACATTAAACTCACACACATAACATCGTCCACTATGATCTTAAACTGGCCATCCACCATTTGCTATGACATTAAACTAGCACAATGATCTACTAGGACCTTAATGTAGCACATCACATTCTACTTGGACCTTAAAATAGGCTAAAAATCTACTAGAACCTTAAAATGGCATAACATTACAAAGATCTGAAACTGGATTTGTAGCTCAACATCCACAATTCAACACATATAGTTTTATGGACATGTAAGTAAGAATACTTCCAATCCTCTATCACCTGACCACACCTCTTAGGAAGGATTGGGTGGGGCATTACAATTCTAGAATGAAGTTCACATCATCAAGAAAAAATCTCTAGGACATTTGCAATGTCACTATCCTTAGCATCTTGCTAACCTTTTGGAGCTACAACCACCATCACCAATCATCTTGGTCAAAGCTCTCACCATCCACATCACTCATCAAAGAACCAAAGGTATTGTGCCCTAGCCATAGCATTGCCATCATCTGACCCTTACCATTGTTTGAGCTTGGAAGAGCATACAACACTGTGGCTTGTTACCATGTTGCTGGGTTTCCTAGCTCCTACCTTTGGTGAGAACTCCCATGAACCTACATCACCATCACCTCTAGCCACTTGGGTGCTCACTTTTAGTGTAGTTTCTAGAGCTTTTAGAGCTTGCTATCATTGATTCCTGCACTAGCCTTCCTATATTGGACATTTCATGCACCTGAAATTGACACAGCATTTGTGGTCCTTGCAATGCCCTTAAAAATAGGACCTTGCCTTCATCTCACATGGTGGTTATTTTTCTTATTTTTTCTGTGTTGCATTTGCAGGGTGAAGCCTTAGTGATGTCATTCAAGGGGTGCACTTCATTATGGTGGCAAGTCATCGCACTGCTCTGATGTATCCAATTTGACTCGCCAAGCTACATAAGAGTGCACATCCCTATTACCCCTCTAGCCAATTTACCTCTACCTTTTGATCTTGCATTCTCCCACACTCTGGATAAGTTTTCTTGATGCATGTGAAACCTTTCCTATAGTCAACCATAGGACCCATGATGGACATAATGCAACTTGTCCCATGGGGAGCCTTTGTAGATTGGTGAAAGCCCCAAATGGATGTAACACAACTCATCCCAAGGAGGAAACACCTATCCTATAGATGTGACACAATTATCTCTAAGCAACTTTTATTGAGTGACGTGTAGTCTACTCAGTAAGGAAAAAGAAAGAAAAAGAAAAAAGAAAAGAGAAAGCATAAAAAAAGGGCAAAAGAAAAAGAAAAGAAAAGAGAGGAAGACAACAGAAAAATAAAACCATAAGAAAAAGAAAAATGAAATAGGCCAAGTGCCCAAGTAAAATTGCATAGTTATCATTTCACAACTGGTTCAACCCTGGATCAACCATCTCACAAGCACTCAGATGAGAGCTCAAAAGCTTATTCCCCATCTATTGTCCATTGACCCATCTCCCTAGCTTATTCCCCATCATACTTTATTCCTTGGGCACTCTCAAGCATAGCAAAGCATTATCTAATTAGGAACTAACAAGAAATCTTGGTGTCATTTTCACTGTGGTGTTTCGTATTCTTTGTTCATGTCTCTCAGGTCAATAAAGAGGGGCCAATGAAATACCACCAGTTTTAGGCTTCTACAATTCAGCAAAAAAATTTTCTAAAGTGTGGGTGTTATGCTCTATAGCATAGCTAGTGTAGCATAAATTGAGCCCTATTTTGTAGAATTTTTCTAACTGTCAATAGCAGTTTCATGAAAATTTTTCTAAGTATCCTACTGTACTCTTAGTCTACCTTCTATGCTTCCTAGCGTAGCCACTGTAGCACACACTTCCATCACCAGTTTTCCCAAGTATCAAGCTAGAAGTGATCAAGGGTTTCTTGGCATGGATGAAATAGTTTGGAAAATTTTCTATATCCTAGGTTTTCATGCTCGCTATGCTCTTTAACTTTCCCAGCTTGACACATGTCCCACTTTCCAGCTCACCCAAGTATTAGGCTAAATTTTGTCAAAAGTGCTCAAGATGGAGAAAATAATTTGGAAAATTTTCTCTTTTAGGTTGCTATGATCCACAATGTAGCCAATGTAACTTAGGTTCTAATGCCCACTTTTTCCTAAGTGTTGGACAAGGGTTTGTCAACCTACCTTGATATAGAAGACACATTCGCCACATTTCTTAACTTTCAAGGCTGCCTATTGTGCTATGCCCTAGAGCGTAGCTAGCATGCCATGAAGAAAAACTATAGATTTTATCAAATTCTAGATAAGTGTCCTTGCTACACTCTACTATGCTCTCTAATGTAGCCAGTGTAACTAGTGTGAAAAATCAAAATTTTGCAAATTTTCACTAAGAGTTGTGTTAGGCTCTAGAGCATAGCTATCTTGACACTCATGAAAAGCCTCTAACAGCCTTCAAAAGCCTCTAGAACTTGGCATTATCCTTTGTTTCAACTTCAACATCCCTCTAGCAACCAATATCAGCAGTTTGCATTTCTTTTCACCCTTGTTGATTTCCAAAATTATCCTTATACTTGACCCTACTGAAAAGAGGAGGAAGGCATAGTACTCGAGCATAGCCTTCAAGTTGCATTATTGGTGTACTATTTGTAGTTACATTATGGTCTCTCAAACTCTAGCACATGCAGTCTAGGTAGTGTGGTCATAGTTTTGCAATCCTTGGGTACTTGTTGTTGTCCTTCAGAGCATAACACCTTGCTACTCTCATGAGATCATAACATGTTAGCATAATCTTATCCTGATCCACGTTTCATGATAAACCTAGCCCTATAAATACCTCGAAGAACAACACTTTAGGGGTTTGAAAATCAAAAGAGCATTGAACATTTTAGCTATATGAGCATCCCCAACACTCTCACACTTGAGCACCTGAGCTTCACATCTTGGCACCTTCGAGAATGAAGTCCACCATTGCACTTGTAGAACACAACAATAGTCAACCTGGTAGGTTTAGCCTCCCTTGAAGCCACTAGCTTCATATCCCAAATGTTCCAGAGACTATGACTGCACACTACACTACCACTATTCCTTCCTAACACTACATACCTTTCTCACCTTCTGTTTATCAGAAGTTACACTGCCTAGTTTTTGGGGTAGTGCACTTATTTATTCTCAAGCTCTATTTTATTTCTTTTCTGAGCATTTTTTCTTTGATATTAAGCATAATTCTTGCATTTCTCCACTATTAAATACATATTTGCATGCTCACATTGCTTTTTTTCATGTTCGGACTCTCTGCTACACTCTTGTTTATTGTCCTAGTGTCTGCGCATAATGCTCTACAAACCTTTCTTACAAATGGTCATTCTAACACCACGTAAGTCCCTTTCTAATTAAACAAACTATTTAGGGCACCTTGTTTCTATTTTCCAGCATGATCCTTGTATAGATTTGGGGTTAGGCTGTATGTCCATCGACCTCTCAATGTTCTAGCCACTAACGTTTTCAGATGTCACAGGTGCAGGGGTACCTCACTGCTCATCATTGGCATCATTGCCAGGGACTTTGTTTGTGGAACATGTGCTATTTAGGTCTAAGTAAATACTATTAATATCATTGTATGAACCTAAAGGTCAATATTATCCCCACTATACATAAAATTATAAAAACACACTGATAATTTTATTTTATTTTGTAAAATGTCTTCTTCTTCTCACAAGCACGAATGATGAGAGTAGATACTCTAGCGGTTTATTCGAATTATTAGAGCAGTTACTCTAGAGGTTTATTATAATTATTAGAGTGGTTACTCTAATTATTAGAGTAGTTGCTCCCAAGCCTATAAATACATTTCCCAGGCACACAATTGGAAAAGAAAGTCTTTTAGTAGTCAAGTAGTGAAACTCTTGTAGTCTATTTGAAAGTTAGAGTATTTTCCAAGTGCCCATAGTAGGAGGTCTAAGTGTGGATGGATCTTTATTTGAGAATTATGTACCTAAGCAAACCTTGTGTATGGAAATAAAAATGAGCTCTTTGATTCATCCTTACAACCCTTGAGATTTGTTTGCTTATGCATTTATTTTATTTTATTTTATGCACTTTACATTTCTGTTATTAGCACAGAAATTCATTTTGGTCAATTAAGAAAATTGTTAAATTACACAAGCACGACCACTTCGATCATGTGTGTAATGCTTGGTAAACCAATAACGATTAGCATTTGGTAATCCTAGCAATGTTGCACTAGTTCAAGATGTGTACAGCAAGTGGGAATGGA
This sequence comes from Gnetum montanum, assembly GCA_015680685.1. NCBI lineage: Eukaryota > Viridiplantae > Streptophyta > Gnetopsida > Gnetales > Gnetaceae > Gnetum > Gnetum montanum. The sequence goes on along the minus strand of MNCI01029749.1, from coordinate 47,977 downwards.
TGTTAGTGTTAGGATTAGTTAGAACTTAGTTAATGAGTACTTAAGTTAACTTAGTTACTTAGTTACCTCTCTCATTCCCTACTAGCGTAGGACATAAAAACATAAAAGCTATAAAAATCATATGCCTCAAGCTTACTTAACCATACAATCATGACATACAGGTAAGCTTGGGAAGACAATGATCAACCCACTTATCCTTGTTTCACAAGGGCACATAAGCACTTAGTCCTTGGAATTCGATCAGATCGTGTGTGAAATGCTTGTATTCGTATGGTTGAGCATAGGGGTACCTCACCACTCATCATTGGCACCGTTGTCGAGGACTTAATTGTTTGTGCACTAACTAGAACATAGGAAATCATTCACATCATTGGAATGGACCCTTAGGGTTGGTTGAGAAAATAATAAACAAGAGTACATTGCACACTAAAGAGACAAGTATGTCTCCTTCTTCATATGAAAGCACCTCACCACCCAGGTCTAGAATAGGAAACAATCGGCAGCATAATACACATGACGTTGATTCGCTAGTCCCTTAACAAGTTCAAGTGGTATATATTCATCCTGATGAGTATATACTAGACTTCACCTTTATCCTCCATCAAGATGAACAACTATGTTGGTGAGACTTAGACGGTAACATAGTGTTACCTCTTGATCGTTCAGTCTTGAGCATGCTTCTTCATGTTCTCACATAAATTGGCATGACACACTTACACATAGAATACGTTGTGCAAGACCATGAATTAAGAGAATATTGTCCCATAGAGGTACAACATCAAAGGGACTTGCAATAGGAGAGACATCATAAGTATTTGAAGGATAAGTACTCCCAAGATGCTCCACATGTATTAAATGAAAGTGAGGGTGGTGAACCTGCCTTAGGTAGTCACCCACAAAATGATGTTCCTCCCCTTGAATTTGGCCAAGGGTTTGTGTATTATAACCTTCATATTCATAACCCAAGTTTTGATACCCATAGGCACAAAGGATCTAAAAAAGGAACATAGACTCATGATAAAGGTGGACATTCTGATCGCAATCGCGATCGGGGCCAAAATTGTAGAAGAGAAGGTAGCAGACATCGTCATGGTGATGGTTCTCCTTCTTCTTCACCTTTGTCATCTCCTTCACCCTCTCCTTCAATATCTAGATGTGGTCATAAAGAAAAAGACCATGGGGATAAAGGTAGGCAAAGTGGAAGTCATAGACGAAATAACAAAGAAAGGGGACAAGGGCACTCTAGAGAGTCACAACATAGAAGAATGGAGAGTAGGGAACAACGTAGGCATCATAGACACCATGGATGAGATGATCAGAATGAACCCCTCCTTGTTACTTGAAGTATGTTGGACATAACTAAGGCTATCAGAATTCCAACAAGGCATCAGAAAGATAGTAAGATCAAGAGATTAGATATGAACAATATCCCATGATTTGAAGGAGGATATAACAGTAATCCTCAGAATCACTCACAATCATTCCATGATGCATGTGCCTTACAAAATATAGAGAACTAATGGAAAAAATGTAAGTTATTTCCATGGACACTAGTTAAAGAAGTAGAAAGCTGGTACTAGTCTTTAGAACCAGAATCCATTCGTAGGTGGAGTACTATGTTAGAACTATTTAATGACAAGTACCAAATGTACTCTCGAGTGTCTAACTTGTGAAAGAAAATCAAGGATAGAAACAAGGAGGAAATGAACCCTTGGATGCTACCATGGGCTGATACTATGCACTGTTACATCATTTTCCTAGCCATAGTTATTCACGAAGGGATCAACTACGCCATCTCATGGACAAGCTTAGGCATGAAATGAGAAGAACCCTTGGGAATTATGCCCAAGGAAGACTATTCGAGCTTAGGCTCCATCAAATTCAAAGACTATTGGAGAAAGTTGCTGAGGAAGAAGGTGAGCTACAAAAGAGAGAAAGTTTGGAAGAGTATAATCAAGATCCTTCCCTTCAGAAGAGGGGAGTAAGATTTTGTGAGGATGAAGAAGAGTCACCACTCGAAGAGATGGTGAATACAAAAACTTTGCCTATCCAAAAGATGACATCAAATTTTTTGGAAAAGTTAGATCAAATATGGGATTCTCTAGATAATAGATTTAAAACTATTCTTAACATACTAGAGGATTCTAGGAAGCAAGGTAGTGAGAAAAGAGAAAAGAAAGAGCCTTAACTTGCACATAGCAAGGGTAAGGGAAAAGTTACCATCATTGAAGAGGGTGTGGATTCAGAAACAGATAATGATAGTGGATGTGAGATATGTCAATATGACCATCCTAAGGGATGTTTCCCTATAATCTCACATCTTCAAGAATCTAGGGTGTATTCACTCAACCCATGATTAAACAAAAGGAAAGCACCCCAAAGGTTACCTTATCCTCAAGGTAACCTAAGATAGTTCTACCAACCCTAAATGTATTATCCCAATGGAACTCCATCACAATCTATTAAGAAATATCAATAGTGGCAATACCCACAATCATGGAGAATGCCACCACCAAGGAAATAGTATCCTTACCAGCAACCTGACCCATATGGATATTACGTGTAGCAGCCAATCTCCCTACATGACTCTACTAGTCACATCACTCCTCAACCTCACTACAAAGCCCACGAGTATTATGGGACTCCCTCTTCTAGAGGTGATATTCTACAAGCATATCATCCTTCTCATTTGGCCACATCTATTCCACTAATAGCTCCACTACCACCTACTCCCGTGATGAAAGGTGAAATCCCTACCCATCTACAGCAACATAACACCACGAGGGCTGTTAACTCTTGACCTATTGTTGGTTCCAACAACCACATGAAAATAAGATCTTTCTTTAGAACCAATAGTCCAACCAAGGCCTTGCAATCACAAGGGACTAATTCCTTAGATGCCTCAGTATCAATCAAAACATTGGAGCCCCCTTCAACCCAATCATTGCACTCAACGCATACGGTCATGCTACCACATGCTGTCACTAATTGGATCAAAGTTGGCCACCTTCTTAGGAGATTTTTTGATCCTGGGAGTTCTCTAATATACTTACAAATCACTGGAAATGCATCATGCAAGGCTCTTTTGGATTCAGGTTCCAGTGTCAACTTGATTTCTCAAGAAATGTACAAGGCCTAAAACTTGCGTCCATTGAAAAAGAGCAACATCCATCTAGAGTTGGCCAACCAATCCATCACTATTCCATTGGGACTAATGGAAGATATTGTTACCACTATTTGTGGGTGGTTGTACCCAGCTGACTCCTAGTGATTTAGGTAAACAATAGTAAGGGTGACTTCCCAATCATAATGAAAATAGCATGGCTAAGCACCATCGACACATGCCTTGGAATTTGTGATCTTTCCCTAGAAATATCAATAGAAAATACATTCAGAAAGATCAAGAAGAGAAAGTTCTATGCATCGCATATAGTGACAAAGGGTGTAATTTCATGCAGAGGTCATGATTTGTGCAAATTTTAGCATTATCTGCATGCAATTAGTATTCACAAGTGATTAATATACAAAGATGCCTATATGTAGTAGCCACATGATAGGAAGACACCCAGTGACTAACAACTGATCAAGAAAGCAATTCACTCATATGCATGGAACCAACTGAGGGTTTGACTTGTGCTTACATTAATAGCATAGATGCATTAGAGCAAGTCCACCCCAAACTTTCAAGTCTTAACCCTGAAAATATAAATTGGGGGAAGTTGGAAATCCTTTAGAAACTTAAGCAAGAGCCCCTTGAGTTGAAACCATTACCCATCAATATGGAAAAAAAATTCCTTAAAAACAAAAAACTGGTAATTATCAACACTAAGCTTGCTTCCCAATAGAAAGAATAACTACTAAAGGTAATAAATAAATGGTCAAAAGCTTTCTCTTGGTCATATCTTGAATTAATTAGAATAGATCCTAGGATATGCCAACATAGAATTTACACTGACCCCTCCATGAAGCCTTGAAGACAATCGTAGAGGTGATTGAACCCTAAGCTGAAGCAAGTAGTTAAGGAAAAAATCGAATAGCTTCTCAAGTCTGGGTTCATATATCCTATTGTTGATAGTGAATGGGTTAGCCCCTTATTTATTGTGCCTAAAAAGGAAGGAAATTGGAAGGTATGCATAGATTTTAGGCTACTAAATATGGTAACATTCAAAGATCACTTTCTATTGTCATTTATCGACCAATTCTTAGACACCATCACAAGGCATCGTTGTTACAGTTTTCTGGATGGATATAGCAGATATAACCAAATACAAATAGCCCCAGAAGACCAATCCAAGACTAAGTTCATCAATCCTTGGGAAATGTTTACATACAAACAAATGTTGTTTGGCTTGTGCAATGCCCTTACAACATTTCAACAACTAGTTCTAATCATATTCCAACAACAAATAAGGAATGGCATGGAGGTCTTTATGGACGACTTCTCCACTTATGGAGCAAACTTTGATCAAGCCTTGGACCGGTTGGAGCAATTGTTAAAAAGATGTGTAGAAACCAATTTGAGGCTCAACTGGCAAAAAAGCCATTTGATGGTCCAAGAAGGCATAGTACTAAGGCACAAAATCTCACACACAGAGATAGAGGTAGACCCTAAGAAAATCAAAATTATCCAAGGAATTACCTATTAACTAGAAAATATCAAAGATATTTGGTCATTCCTTGGACGTACTAGCTACTATAGGAGATCTATTGAGAAATTTCCAAAGGTTGACAAACCATTAATGGAATTAATGAAAAACAACGTACCTTTCAAGTGGACTAGGGAATGAGAATTAGCTTTCCAAACTTTGAAACAGAAGCTAGTAGAAACACCCATTCTACAAGCTCCTAATTGGTCCAGCCAATTCCATGTCATGATTGACGTGTCCAACTATGCTTTAGGAGTCATACTTACATAGTTAGATGACCAAAAGCATCCTTATTACATCCACTGTGCAAGTAGAAGTATTGCTAGTACACAACTTAACTACACTACCATAGAGAAAGAATTAATAGTTGTAGTGTTTGCACTAGAAAAGTTTAGACACTATGTATTGGGATATAAAGTATATATACATACAAATCATAGTGCAATCTAGTTCCTCATGAATAAGCCAATGGTAATCCCTTGTATCATACGATGGCTTGTAATCTTACAAGAATTCGATCATAGGATGATCGATTGTAAAGGCACCGAGAACGTAGTTGCTGATCATTTATCTCGATTGCGATGGGACAACAAAGAGGACGAGTATCCAATTTCTGATTATTTTCCTGATGAATTCATCTTTGCTGGTGTAGTGAAAAATCAATCACCCACAAAGAAAAATTGGTATAGTAGAATTCATACCTATCTCCTCACCCAACAAATACCAGAAGAGTTAAACCTTAAGAAGAAACAACGATTTCTTCATCGAGCCAAGTACTTTATGGAAATCAATGGGAAACTTTACAAAGTGTGTCCCAATAGCTTGGTTCAATGGTGTATTCCCTATATAGATCAACTAAGAGTTCTCCAAGATGCTCATGAGGGTCCTTGTGGGGGTCATTATGCTGGGAGACGAACGACCATCAAAATCTTTCTTGTAGCGACCAAAAACATCAACGGCTGGAAAACACCAATGGGCCGTCAACTGCTATAGTCTTAACCCTGTATCCACATGAGGGCCATGCTAGATAAAAATGGAAATGGGGTTCCCTAAACGTTCTAGTCGATCAGATAGGGACTTAGTCGGTGTTAATATAATCTTTCGTAAACAGATAATTTGAAAACGAGACCTCTATCATAAAATGAAAAATTTAAATGCAAGAGGGATAGAAAATAATGTAAAAATGCAATGATAAGCAAGAAAGAAAAGTAGAATGTAGTTAGAAAAATGCACTGCTTCAAGATTATGACTTCACTCTGTCAAGGTGGATACAATTGGTTGCACGATGTTGGGAGGCGCAGAGATCCCAAAGGTAACCAAGATGTGTAGAGCAAGATGGCTATGTACTTGAATGTGGATTCAGAAGTTAACAATGTGAAATGCTACCAAGGTGGTAGAAAAGAGTAGAAAAAAATGCCAACTAAGAGTGCTAACTATTTACAATGTTAAACAGAAAGCTTACAATGCTTAAGGTTATAGTGCTAACTTTTTTTTTTGCTTGTCAACCAAAAAAATTGCCAGCAGACCAAATTACCAAAAAAACCTGACCAAGATCCTTTGAGCATTACTCACTAGGTATTTATAGGGCCAAGGGCATGCGAAAGGTGTGGTTTGAATGCCACATGCCCTGGGCCTTCATTGACTTGTCTATGTTGCATGTGCCTACGTGACCGTTGGACATGCATGACCATTGTAATTACGAGCCTTCCATGCTATAATTACAAGCCTAGCATGCCATAATTGCATTGTCAGAGTTTGGAGATGTGTTCCAATGGTGTAATTAGGTGAAGTGGATTGATGTCGCGTAATTTCTTGCTACACTATGCTATGATTTGTAGCATAGCATGTTGGAATAGCGTAGCATCTTGTTACGCATCTTGCTACATGTGTTGGAAGCCTGTGAAGTGTGTTTACTGTTTATCACGTATTTTCCATGCTATGCTACACTACATAGCATAGCATAGAGTAGTAGCTAGCCTTAGTCGAAAAAAAACATCACCAATTTTCAATTTTGCACATTCTGAAAACTACCAACAATTCCACGCATTTCCCCTAAATGCGCTATGGGTTGGGTGAACTACTCAGGTGGGCAGGCTGGAGAATCCGTTTAGCTTGTTGACATCGGGAGTAGAAAACTTGCCAAACTAGATAGTCTAAACATCAGAGCATCCATCTCCTGAAGAATTTCCGTGAAGCTGTGTGAACTACAAAGACCTGGTGAAGCAAGAATGTCTTCAAATTTTAGGGTTTTTTATTGGCCCCTCTTTGTTGACATTTAGAGGATTGGCTCGAGAGATGTTTACAAAGAATACAAAATACCACATAAGACAAAATGCTAACATTGTTGTTCAGTGATCGTCAAGATGTCACTTAGCTATGCTTGAGAGTGTTGCATTGGTTTTTGTAGGAGGACTGGCAAAGCAGGGAGGAAGGGGGTTTAGGAAAAGGGTAAAGATGAGGCTTAGTAGAGTTCCTTGTCGGAGTGCTCATGAGGGAGTTGTTCACATTTTCATCTTTACTTTCGCTGACCTTCAACCTCTTGTAGGGAAAGTGTTTCTTTCCTAGGATGAGTTTTGTTACATCCATGTAGGGTTTTGACCTGCCTACAGATGCTTCCCATGCAGTGAGTTGTGTTATGCACGTCATGGAATTGGCACTCTGAAGTAGCCAAGCTAGTTGAGACACTCACTTTGCGATGCCATAGAATTTGCTACTGTGGCAAGACATACCTTTAGCTGATGCCTCTCCAAAACACACCCTATGAACACAGAGAGCAAACTAGAAGAAATATCCATGATGAAAAATAAGATCAAATCTCTTGCTTGCTGCAGGCGTTTTTGAAGCTCTTGGACACCTTTGTTGGTGCATGGTGTCCAAATTAGAAAGGACAACACCAGCCTTAGCAGTGTCAGCATGGAGGAACTAGCGTTGAAGGAGCTAGGGGTTGTTGTGAATGCATATGCTTAAGAATCCCTGCCGAAGGCATGCATTCTCAGTTCAGCTATGGGATCAGCTACCACATAGCTAAACGTTATGCAAGCACAGGTGTCGGTAAGTAGCTAGAGGGTAACAATATTGTGGCTAGGCCATAATACTTCTAGAATTCTAGCAGTAGGCACTGACCAAGGAACTACCATAAGGGCGATGGGCTGTGGCGACGGTAGGTCCAAGGGGTCAGTGAGATGTCATACAACATCTCCAGGGGATTAGCAGGATGCCAAGAATGGTAGCATTGCATATGTTCTAGAGCATGTCCTCATTGTGTCGCAAACTGCATTCTGGAACTGCAACTTCCCCCACCCCACCCCCATGTTGGCATCTTGCATGGCTGCTTGATGTGCACACGCTCGCTTGATGTGTGCATGCTGGCTTGATGGGTACTTGCTGTAGATGCATGTTGGGGACGTATCATGAACCCGGTTTAAGGTCCTAGTAGACCATGTGCTAGTTTAACATCCCAGTGGACCACTGTGCTAGTTTAAGGTCCCAGCAAACCATTGTACTAGTTTATGGTCCCAACAGACTATATCTGCTAGTTTAACGTCATAGCGGATGATTGCCAACTTTGCCAGTTGTACGTCGTAGCAAATGGGCTGTGCTAGTTTAATGTTGTGCCAGTTTAATGTCATGACTGAAGGATGGGCTTACCGCATTCATGCTTCAGATGTAGTACGACTTGAGGTATGAGTGATTTAGTAGTTTTGTGAACTCGTTGCTTTCCATGTCTACTAGCTTAAAGGCTCCATTCCCAAAGGCTTTAGTGACCATGTATGGGCCTTCCCAGTTGGCTGAGAATTTTCTTACATGCTCACAGACGGCGTTGAAGATGAGGTCTCCCTTCTGTACTTGCCATTGATGGGAGTACACATGGTGTTTTTGCTATTTCTTGCTTTGGTAGTGCTCTATGTGACTCAGCGTCTACGCGTGCTCCTTCTCTATTGAGTTGAGGTCGATGATCTGTGACTCGTTGTTCTGGGCTTTGCTCATGATATCAAATAGGATCATCTGGAGTGATTGTACCTACAACTCAAGAGGCAACATAGCTTCAAATACATAAACAAGACTGTAAGGAGTCTTACTCATCATGGTCCTACATGTCATTCTGTAGGCCCATAGAACATAGAGGATTTGCTCATGCCACCACCTCTTGCTATTTCTAGGGATCCACTTTAGTAGGTTGATGATGGACTTATTTGTAGCCTCTGCCTACATGTTCACCTATGGGTAGTATGGGGAGGAGAATGATTTCTTCATGCCAAGATTGCTGCAGAAGGTTCAAGTTTCCATACTACTAAATTGTGGCCCATTGTCGGTTACAATAGTTATCGGAAGCCCAAACCTCATCACAATGTTATATAGGATGAAGTGGAAAACCTGCTGAGAGGTCATCTTCCTTAGAGGAATAGCTTCCACCTACTTAGTAAAATACTCAGTGGTGGTGATAATGAAGCTATGACCTATAGAGGATTTTGGTGTCATAGGTCCTATGAGTTCTAGTCCCCATCACTAGAAAGGCAATGTGATCTGCATTGGGTGCAGCTCCGTAGGTGCAATGTGTATGAGGTTTGCGTATCTTTGGCACATGTCACATGTCCTATCTTTCGATAGATAGTCATGCTCCATATGGGACCAATAGTACCCTAGGCATTTGATTTTTGCAGCCATAGCCCTAGGTGCTATGTGTCCACCACATAGTCCCTCATGTACTTCATTAATCACCTTCTGCACCTGCTCCTCACCCACACATGCTAGCAATATCCCATTATAAGAACGTCTACATAAGGTGTTATTTCCCATGAGTGTATATTGTTGGGCATGCTTACAGATTGCATCTCTCTGGGTAGATGTTAGCTCTCTTGGGGGTTCGCCATGTTACAGGTAGGCTTTAATTTTGGCATACCACTCTTGGGTATCCGTAGTGCTGATAGAGGCCACATGTCCTACCTGAGTGATAGGCTTAGTACATTCAACAATCGATGTTGGCAGACTTGCAAATGAGTGTGGTGGAATGTTTAGTGCTAGGGTTTCTAAGGTGTCTACCACGGTGTTCTCATTGTATGGAATGTGTTGCACATATGTAGTTGCAAATTGCCTAAGTAGCCTTTTTGCTATGTCGCAGTAGGGTTTTAGATGCATATCTTTACAAGCATATACCTTGGTGATTTGATTGACAACTAGTTGTAAATCGCCAGGTGTTGTATAAGTAGTGTTTGGTAGCTATGAGGCCTCTGAGTAGCCCCTCATACTCTACCACATTTTTGGTGCAAGGGAATGCAAAATGATAAGCAAATGGGTGCATTTCCCAATAGGGGAACGTAATGACGATAGCTGCACTACCTCCTCATGTGGTTGAGGCACCGTTGAAGTGTAAAGTAGCTTCAAGGTGTGATGGGACAACATCGATAGTACCAACATGCTCGTCTGGTAATTTGGGATCTATGGTTTCCTGGTCGTTGATGGGTGAGGATGTAAGTTAGGTCATTATGGCTTGACCCTTCATCGATGATTGGCTCACATAGCATAAGTCAAACTCCATGGTTATTACTTTCCATTGGGCTATCCTGCTACTTTCATACAGGTTATTAGTGATAGCCCAGAGTATGTTGCTTTTGTAAATGATGTTAATTATGCTGCGAAATAGGTAGTGCCCCCACTTTTTTAATGCAAACACTAAGGTAAGGTAATTCCTTTATACTTCATTGTATTTTGCCTCATGTGCTATCAATGCATGACTCAGATAATACATTGGTATCACAGATTCGTTGTCTCATTTCTGACATAGTAGTGCCGCGATAGATGTGTAAGAGGTGGCAAGGTAGATGAAGAAAGGCTTATCCCTTTGTGGTGGGTGCATAGTTGGGAGGTGCAAAAGTTCATTCTTTAGGTCATCGAAGGCTTCTTAGCATTGAGTTGTCCATTCAAAGTTAAACCCTTTCATTAGAAGGTGTTGCATGGGGTGTAACTTGTTAGTTAAACTTGCTATAAACCTCCGAATGAATTCTACCCTACCTTGCAAACCGTGCAATTCCTTAAGGTTCGTAGGAGATGCTAGGTTGACAATGGCCTTAACTTTGTCAAGGTCCACTCGTATTCTGGCCTCCAATACTACAAATCCTAACATGCATCTAGTTCTGACTCGGAAGACACACTTCTTAGGATTGATGTGCAAATCGTGCATTTAAAAACACTTGAGGACTACCCCTAGATCATGTGGGTGATCAACGACCTCTTTGGACTTGACTGCTATATCATCCACATAGTTGTTCAACATTTCTTGGATGTAGTCACTGAAGATGTAGGTCATGGCTCACTGGTAGGTTGCCCCGGTGTTCTTGATTCCAAAGGGCATCATGGTGTAATAAAAGGTACCCCATGGGGTCATGAAGGTTGTTGTTAGCTAATGCTCTGGGTTAATGTGGATTTGGTTGTAGACAGAGAAACCATCCATGAAGGATAATAGAGCATGACCAGCTGTAGTGTCAATTATTTGATCAATGCTTGGTAGTGGGAAATCATCCTTGATCATTTCTTTGTTCAGATCTTGGAAGTCTATATAGATTTGTATTCCTCCCATTTTCTTAGAAACCACAATGATGTTGGACACCCATTCCGAGTAATCAACTGCGTGGATGAAACTAGCTTGATATAGCTTAGTGATTTCATCTCTTACAGCTAGTGCAATTTTTGGTTTAACCTTACGAGCCTTTTGCTTGACTGTCTTCATGCGTGGGTCTAGGACAATGTTGTGCTGTATCATCTGCGGATCTAAACCTAGCATGTTGTTGTATGAAAATGCGAAGACTCTGATGTTGTCTTGTAGAATCTTGGCTACATTTTCATGTGTCTATGCATCTAGAAGGGAGCTAAGTTTTAACATTTTTACTTCCCCTTTGGATGTGATCATAGGCATCTCGACAAGGGGATCCTCAATTACATCCCCGACCTCTAAATCTAGGGTTCGAGTCAAATGCTCGGGCCAGTCTAGGGATGTTTCTAAGAACACTATAGTGCTAGCTGTGGTCAACCCCCAGTCGATTAGGTCTGGGTTCAATTGTCTTGCGAGCTTGCCATGTGGACTTGTTAAGCCAAATGTGTGGAGAGATAATGATGGATTTTCATTTTTTGCTCCACCTGTTAAAATGAGATGAAAGCCTAGTTAAGAGAGACTTGTTGGTAGTAATCATGTATAATGAAAACTTGCAAAGAAATGATGAGATGTAACTAGCGGAGTATGATGTGAAGGTTAAAATTTTTCCAATTTAAAGTCATGGAAGACCACTATGGCATAGGGATGTAAAGCTACTAAAACAAGAAATGTAAAACTGTCGATGTGAGAACGTGAAACTGCTAAAAAATGCAAAACTGCTAATGCAAAATGTGAAACTGTTAGTTTAACATCATTGCTAACTGTGAATGTATAGCAGATTGAAACTACTAGTTTAAGGTCTTTTCAGATCATTAATGTTGCTGGTACACTAAGAATGCTCGTTTAAGGTCTTTTTGAATAGTGAAAGTGAAGTCGAATGCTATGCTAAGAATGCTAGTTTAAGGTCTTTTTGGACCATGAGAATCGCAACTATGCGAGGTTGCTAGTTTAAGGTCTTTCTGGATCGGTAAACTGAAAAAAAAACTATATATTTTTTTCATTTTTTGGGAAAGAAAATGGTTAACTCAAAGCGTGTCAAGTTTTAATGCCAACAATGCTATGATGTCGTGGCGAGCATGCTACGCTGCATGGTGCACTCTGCATTAAATGGAGAGAGAGAGCGGTAAGTTTCCCTTTTTCACCATTATGGCCATAAATAGGGATTAAACCTTGGTAAGCTTTTCATTCTCACTGTAAGAGCATAAAGGCCATATTCAGAGCACAAAGTGATTTCAAAGTGTAGAGCGATTGTGCTAACAGAGAGTAAAGCAGTTTTTTGCATAGAGACGAGGGAAGGTTAGCAAGCAGGACGATGGCTCCAAAGAAGGAATGTACTCACTTGGTGCTCACAAAGGTTGAGGAGGTGAAGGAAACCTTAGGGCACGTGACACAAGAACACGTCGCGGTGCGGGAGGACACGTCGTAGACCCAGTAGGCTGCTATGATTCCTTTGCTTCTTTGTGCTTTTGTTATCATTTTTGATTTTTTCTTTCTGACATCGCGTTGTTGTTTTTTTGGCCTTTGCACCATCGTTGTTGCCATTTTGTCCATGGTGGATGCATAAACACTATGCTATCATTACATGTAAGGTCACCTAAACCACCATCACTACAGTTGCCATAACCATGGGGTTTGGACAATTTAAGTTAATTTGCTTTCGAATGGCGTAGTGTAGGACCTTTAGGAGGGTTTGGCCATGCGTGATGCGATAGTGTGACACATGTTCTAGTAGGGCATATTATTAATTTCCTTGTTAGGGTTAATCGCTCTGTTGCTATGCTAAGCTATTCTCACCATGCTAGCTCTTTCATGTTCTTGCTACGTTATGTGTGAAAAGAAGGTTATGCTACGCTGTATGCTGGGGTGCTAGGTATTTCTTTGTTGCGTGCGCATTGCACTTGGTCATGATGCTAACACTTGCTAGTTGTGCTAGTTGTGTTGTGCAAGATGGAACTAAGGCCAATTCTAATTGTCTTAGAAATTTCATGGGTCTTGTGTTGTGTAAGAAAACCTATGGCCAATGCTCCTCCTCCCCATATATGTGGGGGGAGGGGGGGAGCAGTGGGGCTAGTTTAGGAAAGGAGCATAGGACTTCCTACAATACCTCCTCCAACAATTCAGTGTGATCATTTGGTCATACCTAGAGGAGGAAGAGGTGGCCATCATAACAGAAGTCACATTGCTTGGGGAAAGCTAGGGCATCTTGAGATTTTTGATGGATGGAACAATCATTAGCAGGTAGGGAGAAGGATCCAGTTAACCCCCCATAGGGTTAAGTTGTTTGGCCTAGATCTGGGATATGCCTAAGTACAGCTGCTACCATCCTTACAACACATTATTTATTGCATGTTATATGGCAACGTGCTTCCAAAACCCACCAGGAACCATTTACTGTGCTAGCAGGTGAGTTTTGCAGCCCTCTTCCATTGTGTTGTATGACACTTGCCATATTGGCCAAATGCTAATAGTATGCTTTTGTTATCAGGTTCTACATCAACAAGGAAGGGCTTCACGATCGAGTAGGTCTGCTGACTACAACATGGATAGGCCTGCAAGAGTTCTCTTCTACTGAGAACCTATGTGTAGGTGTGATTGGTTAATGTGGGGGTGAATACCGCACCTACCCATACCTATAGCCCATTCCCTATAGTCAGTGCAAGGAGTCTGGTTGGCTGGATCAGGGGTGGATGCACTTCAAACCTATCATCGTTGAATAAGTTCTAGTTAGTCTTCCACCATACCCGTTACCGTACAGACCTGGTAGGCTAAACAATCAGTGTTGCATGCTTAAGTGTCTTTGCAATCTTTGGGTTTTCTATGTTTTTATGCTAAACATTTCTTATGAAAATTTTTGTAGAGGTAAAGAAGTCCTAGGAGGTGACGGTGGTAACCACCGAGACACAGGAGGCAAACATCTACTTCAAGTACGGAGAAGTAGATATGAGCCAACACTAGATAAACGGTGTAGCTTCAGACACCTTGGTCTAGAATATCCAAAAGGCTTGGCTTATGGACCTATTCCTCGCCCCGAATCTAAGCGTTCCTGCCGCTGAGATGCTCTCCCTAGTTGACTCCTTTTTTGACAAGGTGGACCGCTTCCACACACATATACAGGATGTACTGGTGATCATCGAAATCAATGACCAGCTATTTGTGGACCTCTTCGGTGTCCCTATTGATGGCATCCTCATAGGGTCAAAGTCTAGGAAGGAGCTAACCCTTCAAAATAAGGACATCCAGGAGTGGTTAGGGATTACCAAGGAGAAGAAGGGGCTCCCCATGGAGAAGCTCAAAGCAGGACCCACCAGGGAGGTTTACCCTATCTTCCACGCTTGCACATTCCCCTAGCTTATTTCCCAAGGGAAAGTCCTGGGGATTGAGCAGGGCTAGGTAATGCATGAGGTCATGGAAGAGGGGGCCCACTACTACTAGGCCATATTTCTATGTAAAGTCTTCTAGACCAAAATCTTGGGGCTCCATAAGAAACCAGAGTCCTGTTCCAATATACATTATGCCTTTTACATAGCCTATCTGAAATGTTTCACGGAGTTTCTGGTGGTTCAAGAGAATGGAGCCGAGGTCATGCGAGATCGCAACCAGATTTCCAAACCATGGATCCACTATATCCTCCAAACAACCCAAACCCAAGATCCCCCAAAAATAATTGGGGAGTCATTCTCTATGATGACTAAGTATTGGGTGGCTCACAAATTTTTTGGCCAAGATAGCATAGGAGAGAGGCCCCCTGCTGTAGTTGGTAGTGTGTCACGGGAGAAACATGTCATAGCCAAGACTATGGCTAGCATGTTGCAGCAAAAGAGGCCTCCTCCAGCTAAGGAAACCCTTCGCATGGAGGAAGAGGATGTGTGTAGACTATGGCTTAAACTATAGAGGATGCAACCCCCCATTGGTAAATACTTTTGTTCATGTCTACTTCTTCTCCTACTTTTTTGATGCCTACTATGTTATGCTACACTAAATAGCATAGCGTAGCATAGCATCTACCTTAAGATAACCTATTTTGAGCTAATACAAACATGTTTCTTGGCTGCCAAAAGAAGAAGAGGAAGAAGAAGAAGGTAATGAAGAGGTGTTAGCCTCCAAGACGGGGATGATGAATAAAGACACGGAGGTCCCAGTCTCGGAAGAAAGGGCCCCAATCAAGAGGGGAGGATATCTTGCCACTAAGGCAGGGACTCTCATCATTAGGAAAAATCCTCCTACTAACGAGGAGGCCATTTTTGGAGATGAAGAGTAGTCTCCATTGAATAAAAAATATGCTAGTCTCTCAAAAGGAAAGGTACCAGTGCATGAAGAAGAGGCTTGTATAGACCTGGCAGGAACTTCTTCCAAAGCTACCACCATCATTTTGCATCAATAGAGAAGGGGGCCACAATTGGATGCTGGTGAGTTTGAAAATATGTCTACCTTTTCATAGCCCATTTCATCCATTGTTGACACATTTAGTTATATGATAGGCACCACTATTGATATTGCAGGACCTCCTCTGATTTGTGTGGAATCATGGGCTGAGATCCTTGATAAGTTTACATTTATGCAAGGAATCGTCGACGACATGATCAGCTACCTTCAGCAAGTGGACCCTGAAGTGGGTAAGTAGTAGTAATAGGTGCTCTCATGTTGCTATTCTAGAGTCTTCGAATTTATTAACCTTGCTACGTTGATGCGATTGACATGATCTTTGTGTCATGGCAGCCTCTCTGCTCAAATGGGATCCGACACAACCTTTGAAAGTCGATGTCGTGCCTATATTCCCTCCTGAAGTGACTGAGGTATCTCATCGCACGTACGATGAGGCTTGCAAATGCACTTTGCACTCAACATGCTCCTTGTGGGATTATAAGCACGTCAATGAGGACCTGTGGAAATGGGTCCAAAAAGCTGAGC
Organism: Gnetum montanum; assembly: GCA_015680685.1. Classification (NCBI taxonomy): domain Eukaryota; kingdom Viridiplantae; phylum Streptophyta; class Gnetopsida; order Gnetales; family Gnetaceae; genus Gnetum; species Gnetum montanum. The sequence continues at coordinate 31,777 of MNCI01029749.1, read as the reverse complement.
AAGAGAAGGCCGAGATGAGCACTGAGGTGGAGGATCTCAAGTCAAGGAATGACTTCCTCATAGCCCATGACACTAATAATGAGGACTGGCACACGACTGTGATAGATTACGCAAAATTTTAGACATTTTCATGTCAGAACATCGAAGCCACCCATGAAATAATAGAACAACGGATGCAAATGGACTTGTTGGCCCAGAAGTCTCAGGATTTGAAATATTTTAGTGCCAAGGTTTATGAATGGGGGTAGTTCCAGAAAAACCATAAACATATGTATAAACTGGAACATGCCACCCATCATAAATTGTACAAGGATGATACTGTGGAGGCGTTTATGTATAAAGAATTTGTAAATTCTATTGATGCTTCTAAGGCCTATGCCAAGTTCAAAGAGTAGGTAAAGGTTATGGAATCTCCTCAGTGGAAAGTGGACCTTCCTATAGGAGAGACTACAACCACTTCCTTTTCTCCAGGACCACTAAGGTAGACAATTGCAGAAAGGGAGAGACTTGTTGTAGATGTTGAACCAAGCAATAGGCGTTGGGTGGACATCATGGTAGAGGAGGTCTAGCACCGCCTCGAGCTTGATTTAGACTGGATACCCTTCGAGGCTGACTTAGGTCCTTCTCAATTTAGTTTCTTTCTATTGTATTAATTCTTATTCTCTATTGTAGCTTACGTCCATTGCTTTAGCTAACCACTTCATTTCTACAATGTAGGCTCTGGATGAGGGCATAGAGCCTGTAGAGGAAAGGAATGAAGAGTCAGTAGAGGACAACGTAGGGGAAGGCAATGTAAAAGGAGGTGATGCAAATGCAAGTGACGAAGATGATGTAGGTAGAGAAAATCCATGACAGCATGGGATTTCATTTTTTTTTGAAGTTTTGAATTTTTGTAAAATTTTTGCAAACATTGCTTGAAAGACAACAATTTTGGATAAAGAAAAGAGAACTTCGAGAATAGAAATTGATCTTGTGCTAACTTGTGCATTGTCTAGGTGCTACGTTTTGTGTAAAATTTTTATGCTTTTATGTGCTAGTTTCAGGCCATTTCGGGCCATTGCTAGTTTTAGGCCATTTCGGGCCATTACTAGTTTTAGCCCATTTTGGGCCACTACTAGTTTTAGGTCATTTTGGGCCATTGCTAGTTTTAGGTCATTTCGGGCATTTGCTAGTTTTAAGCCATTTCAGACCACTTCTATTTTTAGGCCATTTCAGACCATTGCTAGTTTTAGGCCATTTCGGGCCATGGCGTAGCATACCAAAGAGATGGTACATTAACAAAGAAAAATGTGGTGAATGTACAATGGATGGAAATTGGGCAGGGAGTGAAAAGGTTACTATGCTATGCATAGCTGCTTCTTGATCCATTGTGGGTTGAGTAGAACAGAAGTTCAAGGCACTTTGCCAGGGCCTTCGTTTGCATCATTGTCCCCCACTTGGAATGGCAAATCAGCCCACGTGCTTTCATTTTCGAAATCGGTTTGTTGAGCTAATTCTCCCACTAGATGGTTAGTGTGTGCATAAGTAGGCACTTCATTCTCAGAGGTCATGAACTCTAAACCCTGATCCATGTCTATGTTATTGATTGCTTGCGTCGTTACCTCATCACCATGGATCACAACCTCCCCGCCTACATATGGTAGGTGGATTTCCTGGTGAATGGGCAAAGAGATAGTGCTAAGTTATGCTAACCATGATCTCCCTAGTATCAAGTTAAACCTGAGCATCTCCTCAACCACAATGAACATTATGTTTGTGGGGAACTGATCCCCTACCACAAAGTCTATGTGGACCATGCCCTTCACCATGACTTGTGCCCCATTGAACGATCTTAGGTATGATGTTGTCATGGGTTTGATCTGGTCGACCAAGCCTAACTTGTCCATAATAGGGAAGGGGATGATGTTTGTGGAAGACCCATCATCAACATGTACCCTTCATATCCAGTGTTGACCGACCCAAATTGTGATGAATAGGGGTTCTGTAGTTACTTGACCCCTTTTGGGATCTTCCCTAATGGCATCATTGTAGAAAGTTGGTTGAGACTATTATGGATCTGTAGGTGTGGGGGGGAGCATGACCGAGTGGATCACTTTCTCGTCCACTGGCATGTCTTCGTTGACTAGAATCGCTGTCAACATGTGGATCACAGCCTCACGGTGTGGGAAAGATGTCATGACTAGATCATACAAGCTCAATGTAGTGTTTTTTTGGTTTTAGAACTTTCTTGACTTTAGTGAGGGCATCCAAGAGGCCTTGGCCACCCCCTGCTTAACACTTTCCTCCTGTTCTATTCATCCCAAAAGATGAATTTCCTAAGGAGGGGCGACTTCGGATCTGGGTTCAGACCCTTTTTGGTAGGGCGATGTGGTTAGAGAAATGTCCCTCTTGGGTGATGAGGGCATGGATGCAAGGGGTGAAGATGTAGGATTGGAAATGCTAGGGGTGGCACTTCCTCTCGATGTCTCAGCTACAAAATGTACTTCTCATTTTTTAGGAAGAGAAGGTTGTTTAGCTATCTTGTGTGGGATGGGGGCTATCGAAGGAGTTGGCTCCCTAATGATGAAAGGGGAAAAAAGTGTTAATAGGTGGGGTGGCATGGTTTTGCTAATAGGTGGTACGGGGATGGATGCCTAGGGAGGGACTCTTAGGACAAACAGTTGTTGTGAGCTTCGGCTAGCCACTGGTGGTGCTGGTGTGCTACGCTGAGGCACACAAACCACGAATGGTTGTTGTGGTGGCATAGGATCATTGTCAATGTCGATGGTTTTGATAACATAACCAACATTGTCAACATTGAGGGGGTCTATGTAGACATGCAAAGATTGATTCTCATGGTGTACTAGGTTGCTTTCATCCAACATTAGTTTCCCTTGATCAATCATCCTTTGGATGTCATCCTTCAATGCCAAATAGTAATCCATGTTGTGACCACATTGTTGGTGGTAGTCACAAAACCTATCTAACCTAAAACCCTTAGGAACTAGGGGCTCATTGGGTAGGGCCAATGAGGGGTTCCTAAGGAGCTCGCAGTAGCATTGATGTCTCCTAATTCCTTCTTCTAACATTTGCTTATGTAGGATGTGCCCCACTTCCAGTAGCTGCTTCAGAATTTTTGAAGGCTTGAGAGGAAATGGGGTGTACTTTGAGTGATCTGTACACTCAAATTTTGGTTTGAGTTGTGTAGATGTCTTAGGTGCGGTTACTAGAGGTTGCGACACATTGCCCTGCTTAGGCACGGGGTTAGCTATAGGTGCGGCTGATTTCTTGTTGTTCTTGTTACCATTGTTACTAGGTTTGAGCTTGGCCTTGGTTGCCACAGTAGCCACTGTGGTTGTTGGAGCCTTACCCTTGTCCTTCTTTGTGAAGGTGTTTTTGTACGTAATGTAGGTTAGATCTTTACTTGCTTTGGCTGTGTTGTGTATACTCTTGGTCTAAGTGAAGGCTTGACTAAGAGTGTGAGGAGCGAGGTAGTACAATTTAGACTTGATGAAGTCAGTTACTGCATCCTTAAAAATGGCTACCAAGTGGGCCTCCGTGATGGGCTCACGGATTTCATTAAGGGTTGCGCTCCAATGGTGGATGAAATTTTGGACTAGTTCCAGAGGATCCTGCTTCATGCTCATCAACTAATCTAGAATAGTTTCTACCTTCAAGTTATACTTGAAGTGCATCACAAACGTGGTCAGGAGCTCCTCCAGGGTTGATATGGAGGAGCGTGGCAGCACACGATACCAATCCAGGGCTTTCCTGGCTAGGGAAATAGCAAAGACATAGATAATCATGTGTGGCCACTGTTGCAAAAGAAGGGATTTAGACCTAAAGGTAACAAGATGTGCATTGGGATCTCCCTCCCCATTGTAGTTCATGAAGTGGGGAAGGGACATCCCTAGGGGTAACATGAGAGCAAGGATTGTAGGGCTGATGGGGTCATCCTAGTAAAAGTCCATGACTTGTACCATGTCAGATCCAACAGCTTTAAGGAATTTTATTTCCTCGATAAGGTTCTAGATAAGTTGGAATTCTTGATCCAAACCTTGCGATGATGTGGACTATTGGGGAACTGCTAAGGTAGTTTGCACTTGTGGAATGGTAAAGGTGGTGATGTGACCCATCAACAGTACCATTGGAATAGCCCCTGCGAATGGTGTTGCATGCACTATCTACCACCGAGTAGGTGGTGCTGTTGGAGTAGTAGCCATGGGTTGGGATGTCGGATAGACCACTTATGTCACCGATAGAACAGACCATAGCCATGTGTTGGGTTGTACTGTTTTCGGGGTTTGGTCGGTCTAAGGGTGAACATAATGAGACATCTACAAAGGTTGTGGAATAGGTGAAGTGAATGGGGTCCACCATGTGGATGGGATCAAGTCCACTACGGTGGGTCGGAGTGACGTGAATTTAGGAATGGAAACAAAAGTTGCATACGATTGTAAAGTAGGTATAGTATGAATATGCTGTAGGGTAACTGTGATTGGTGTGTGATGCACTATAGGAATGGACTAATGAATAGTTTGTGAAGGCATAGTTGCTACAAATGAAGTAGGGAAATAAGGGCATTGATACGCTAGTAAGGTGACATGGCTACCCATTCGAAGTGTAGTTGTAGGTTGCAAGAGCATAGGAGTAATCACAAAGGAAGCGGTGACAAACAACATGTTGGTCCATAAAGACTGGGTAGGAGGGACCGTGATGGGGTTGGTTTGACCTCTTCGTTGGATTGAGAATTGAGATCCTCTTGTCTATACTGGAAGGTCTCTTCATGGTTAGATGCTATGTCTTGCTACTTCCTAAGTCTAGCCAATTGGATTAGTTAGTCTAGAAGCCATTGATTTGTCTATGTCAAAGGTATGGAAGCACTAGGAGTGGGAACAAACTCCTTCCCATCGTAGTAGGTGAACTTGAAGCTACGTTTGTCTTCGAATTCATGCACATCCAAGGGTAGGTTTTCCTGAACCTTTGCATAGAGGAAGTTATAGCACTCATGTTGCTAGGCCAAGCCTTTAGGTTCCTGGTTTTGGATCCTGAGGGATCGACATGTTTCTAGCATCAGGTTAAGTGGTTGTTCAGCACTTGTGATGCCTTGAACAGTGATGGGAACTTCAACACTAAAGGTGTTAGCACCGGTAGTTGCTGAAGTCATTGTTACTAAGCTAGACAATTTTTCAAATGCAAAAAGCAAGGAAACCGGAGAAAAATAAAAAAGGTTTTATGTCTTGCTGGATTCTAGGGGAATTGTCAGGTGACCGATCTATACCAAACGATGCGTAGAAAACCACAAAAGGATGTTACATTTATGTTAGTGTGTGATAAGGTATAGAATGCGTGTAAGACTATCGTAAGGCAGGCAAGTCAACTAGTGACTAGAGGCTTTATGTCTTATAGGATTCCTGAGGAACCATTGAGGTGACCAATCTGCACCGCACGACGTATAAACAACCATAGACAAGTGTCAAGTTTATGCTAATGCATATCAGGGTGCAGAAGGCTTACTGGAATACTATGACATGTGGAAAGGGCACCAAAGGCCCTCCTTCTAGCACCAAAAACTTGTAGCGACCAAAAACATTGGTGGCTAGAAAACACCGATGGGTCATTAGCTACGACAGTCTTAACCCTGTATCCACGTGAGGGCCATGTTGGATAAAAATGAAAATAGGGTGCCCTGAATGGTCTGGTCAATCAGACAGGGACTTAGTTGGTGTTAATATAACCTTTCATAAATGGATAATTTGAAAATGAGACCTCTAGAATAAAATGAAAACTTTAAATGCAAGAGGGATAGAAAATAATGTAAAAATGCAACAATAAGTAAGAAAGCAAAGTAGAATGTAGTTAGAAAAATGCACTGCTTCAAGATTATGACTTCACTCTGTCAAGGCGGATACAATTGGTTGTGTGACATTGGGGGGCACAGAGATCCCAAAGGTAACCAAGACGTGTAGAGCAAGACAGATGTGTGCTTGAACATGGATTCAAGAGTTAACAATGTGAAATGCTACCAAGGTGGTAGAAAAGAGTAGAACAAAATGCCAACTAAGAGTGCTAATTATTTACAATGTCAAATAGAAAGCTTATAATGCTCAAGGTTATAGTGCTAAATTTATTTATTTTTGCTTATGAGCCAAAAAAATTACCAGCTAACCAAATTGCCAAAAAACCAGACTAGGACCATTCGAGAATTGATCATTGGGGTATTTATAGGACCAAGGACACACAAAAGGTGCGGTTTGGACACCACATGCCCTGGGCTTACGTTGACCTATCTATGTTGCACATGCCTGCATGACCATTGTAATCATGAGCCTACCATGTTGTTATTGCGAGCCTCGAATGCCATAATTGCATTGTTAGAGTTTGGAGATGTGTTCCAATGGTGAAATTAGATGAAGTGCATTGATGTAGCATAACTGCTTGCTACGCTGTGCTATGCTTTGTAGCATAGCATCTTGTTATGCATCTTGCTGCATGTGTTGGAAGCCTGTGAAGCATGCTAACTATTTATTACATATTTGCTACACTATGCTATGCTACGTAGCATAGCAGCTAGCCTTAGTCGCAGAAAAATGTTGCCAATCTACAAAATTTTCCTTTTGCACTACAAAACTTGTGAAATTGCTGATCCTACCCTTTGAGATGCCTTTTTTCACTTCCATAGAATTGCTACACCATGCTACGCCATGTAGCTCAGTGTAGCATAGTAGCCAACATGGTTTTCCTTTTGCCAAGTTTGCCACTTTCTAGTGGGAGACATTGTTGGAGGACTTGAAATCAAGCATGATGTCTGACCACTTAGGTTTTGCTACGCTGTGCTACGCTGTGTAGCATAGCATAGTGTAGAACTTCGCTTCTGTAAATTTCTTCTAAAGTTTGCTATGCTACATAGCCTAGTGTAGTGTAGAAAACTCCTTGACTTAGAAAACTTGTTGAAGCACTTCATTCTGCAATCATTTTCTAAAGCCTGCTATGCTACATAGCACAGTGTAGCGTAGCAAACTCCTCAACTTAGAAAACTTGCCAAACTATTTTGCACATTCTGAGCACCACCAACAATTCCACGCATTGCCCCTAAGTGTGCTATCGGTTGGGTGGACTACTTGGGTGGGCAGGCTAGAGAATCCATTTAGCCTGTTGACACTAGGAATAGAAAACTTGTCGAACTGGACAGTCTGAATATCAGAGCATCCATCTCCTAAAGAACTATCATGATACTATGCAAATTGCAAAGACCTAGTGAAGCAAGAATGTCTTCAAATTTTAGGGTGTTTCATTGCTTGTAGGATATTATTGGCCTATATTATTTTGGGATACCCATCAATTCATCCAATCCTAAGAGCACTGTCAACATGATGAGGAAATGACTGCTATAATGGAGGATCCATAACAATGGATCCAACTATTAGAACCCTTCAACATTTGGGGAATTGATTTTATGGGGCAAATTATACCAATGTCCAATGGAAAATCTTATATTATTATTGTTGTTGGTTACCTAAAAAAATGGGTAGAAGCAGCTACTATTAAGGATTGTAGATCATCTACAGCTGCACAATTTGTTCAACAACAAATCATAAACAGGTTTGGTGTGCTACGTACACTTATTTCAAACAATGGTACACACTTCACAAGTGCAAATTTTTGAAAATTAATGCAATGCTTAGGGTTTGAGCATTAATTGACTACACCATACCACTCCCAAGCGAAGAGTCAAGCAGAAGTTACCAATAGGGAGATTATGAAGATATTGACAAGAACTTTCAGCAAGTTTAGGTGAGACTAGAGCACTAAACTAAACGATGCTCTTTGGGAATATCACTCCACATGGAAACTCCCTTCAACCTACTCTCCCTATGAGTTAGTGTATGGTAAATTACCAATGCTTCCCATTTCTAGCGACCAAAAACATTAGTGGCCGAAAATACTGAGAGGTTGTCAGGTGAATAGTTTAACCCCAGATCTGTGTGAGGGCCATGCTAGATAAAATGAAAATGGGACACCTTGACTGGTCTGGTTGATTAAATAGGGACTTAGTCGGTGTAACTTAACCTTACATGAACATTGTTTTGGTTACAAAATACATGAGGTAAAATTGATAATCAATAATTGTGGGAACAAAATAATGTCAAATAGAGATAATAATAGAGAAATAATTAGAATGAACTCAAGTAAGAAAATGCACCACCTCAAGGTTCAGGGTTCAATTCTTTGCCTTTTTTGAGATATGTGTAATAAGTTATACAACACTGGAGGCACACAGAGGATTCGAGGGTAATTAGAATGTTCAGAATGTGCCAATTTTTCTCTCAAATATGAACTTAGAAGCCAACAATGCAAATTTCCAACAAGCCAACTAAAAGTGCTAGTCCCAAAATGCGAACCAAAAATTGCCAACCTGAAAGTGCTAATGCTAAAAAATGCCCACAATGTCAATTTTTGCCAACCCCTTGAGCATTGTCTGCCAGGGTATTTATAGGGCTAGGAGCAAGCAAGAAATGAAATTTAAATGCTACATGTCCTAGACCCCACAAGATGCTGACATGCTCGTACTATGTAGATGTGCAATGTCAGTTGTGAACTTGCTATGCTACAACCATGTTGTCAAAGTTGGAGATGCTAGAATCTGATGTGCTAATAATGCAAGCGAGAAATGGAGCACATTGAAGTAGCATAGTCACTTGCTATGTTGTGTTATGCTATGTAGCGTAGCACATCGACGTAGTGTGGTTGCTTGCTACGCCATGCTACACTATGTAGCGTAGCACAACGTAGCCACTGGTTTAGATAGAAAACTTGCGTTGGAGTCACTAGCTTTTGCTGAAAGTCTTGGTGCATGCCGGCATAACCTTTGGAGCATATTTATTGATGAGCATCTTTACTACGCTATGCTACACTATGTAGCATAGCATAGCGTAGCAACCAATGTAACTTGCATTTCTATTAAAATTGTGATACTTAACATGAAAATTTTTCTTTAGTGTTCAAGAGTTAACTGCAACAAGGTGATTTTGGAAACCACAATGCTTTAGATGCAATCCTTTTGCTGGAGTGGCCTAGCAAAGGAGTCTTTGCATGTTTCTACCCTGCTATGCTATGCTATGCTATGTAGCGTAGCATAGCATAGCACTATATGCTGGCTAAATTTGGACTTTTCCTTGCACGAACATCTTGCCAAAACTTGTATTCGAAGACTTGTTTGATATTTCAAGGGCCTGCTATGTTGCCCAGAGTAGCATAGCGTAGCAGACATTTCTATTAGAAAACTTGGTGAACTATTTTGCTCATCCCAAGCACTCTCGGCAACTCCCAGCATGGTTTCTAAATGGATTTTTAGCCAGGTGAATTACCCAAGTGGGCAAGCCAGAGAGTCCATCGGGCCTACCAGCTTTGGAGGTAGAAGATTTGCCGAACTGAATAGTCTAACCTTAGTGCATTCATTTCCTACCAAATGGTCATGAGGCTACACTTGTGGAAATGATTGCCTCAGTTCCAAGACCTTGGTGAAGCAAGAGTGCCTCGAAATTTTATGCTATTTTATTGGCCCTTCTTTGTCAACGTCTGGAGGACAGGCCCGAGAGACACTGATAAAGAATATGAAATACCAAAAAAGATAATATGCTAACACCACTCTTCAATAATCATCAAGGTTTCACTTAGCTATGATTAAGAGTGCTAGGATAGTTATGTAGGAAAAGGGAAAAAAAGGTGGATCTACGGGGACAGTTTCAAGTAGGGGAAAATGTAACAGTGTGATCCCTTGTCGGAGTGCTTGTGAGGGAATCAACATGCATGGGCATCTTTCTTTTCTAGGCTTTTGACATCTCATCGGAATGCTTAGAGATGGTCATTGTGAAATAGTTGATGTGCCATTTTTTTTGGACATGCATTTTTTTTTTGTGTGAGCTTTTGCTCTTTTAAACTTTCCTTTTTCTGCTTTGCTATTTTCATTTGCAAACAACCTTGTTGTTGCAAGATAGGTGTTTCCTTCCTAGGATGAGTTGTGTTACATCCACGTGGGGCTTTGATGTACCTACAGATGCTTCCCATGTAGTGAGTTGCATTATGTGCATCATAGACTTTGTGGTTGAGCATATGCGAGGGCTTTATAGGCATCGGGAAAAAATTGTCAAAGAGGTATGAGAAAGAGAATTATGGGTGTAAGGAATGAGGTAAAGGAGGTTATGGGGGAGGATAGGATGTGCACTCCCAAGTAGCCAAGCTAGTCAAGATGACCACCTTGGAACAATGTAGTGACCTGTCATCTTGGCGGAATGCACCTCTGACCAACGCCTCTCTAGCATGTATCCTACAAACACAATAGAGAGAAAACCAAAAGAAACAACCATCAAGTAAAATGAAGGCAAAGGTCTTTCTTGCTTTGGATGCTTCTAGAATAATGGGCATTATTACTAAGGCATTTGATGTCCAAACTAGAAATGTCAGTAGTGGTTTTGGTAGCATCGGTGTGGAGGAGTTGGCATTGAGGAAGCTAGGAGTCATGAAGAAGTGGGTGCTCAAGAGTCCCCACCCAAGGAAAACATTATGCAGTTTAACTATAAGGTGAGATTCCTAACAACTAAACATATTTTGGGCTCGAGTAATGGTGAGGGTTGGAGAGTTGCACCCTTGTGGCTAGGCCACAATAGTGTTAGGACTCCAGCAGCAGATGCTGACCATGGAAGCTATAGCCAAGGTAAAGAGCCATGATAGCAGTAGCTCCAAAAGTTCAACAAGATTTCATACAACATATCCAAAGGATCAGCAAGATGCTAGCGGCAATGGCATTGCATATATTCTAGAGAGTGTTTTCTTGGCATTGTGAACTACATTCTAGAGCAGTAACATCCCACCCTATGTCGGCACTATACATACTTGCTTGCTTGTAGAGTCATGGATGCATGCTAAGGATGTGCCATGAACCTAGTTTAAGGTCTTGGTAGACCATATGATGTGCTAGTTTAAGGTCTCAGGAGACCATAGTGCTAGTTTCAGGTCCTAGCAAACTGTAGTGCTAGTTTATCATCATAGCAGATGGTTGCTATGCTAGTTTAAGGTCCCAACAGACCGTAGTGCTGGTTTAAGCTCCCAACATATTGCAGTGCTAGTTTAAGGTCCCAGTAGACCATAGTGCTAGTTTATCATCGTAGCGGATGGTCACTATGCTAGTTTTTCATCATAGCGAATGGTGGATGGGCCAGTTTAAAGTCGTAGAGGATTGTCTGTGCTAGTTTAGCATCATAGTGGACGAGCTTTGCTAGTTTTATGTCATGATGGACTGTCTATGCTTGTTTATAGTCATAGTGGACTGCAAATGCTAGTTTATAGTCATAGCGGACTATCTTTGCCAGTTTTACATCCTAGTGGACGAGCTTAGCTAGTTTTACATTGTAGCGAACATCTTGCTTACCTTGTCCATGCCTTAGATGTAGTACAACTTGAGATATGAATGATTCACAGGATTTGCAATCTCTTTGTCATCCATGTTTGCTAGCTTGAAGGCCCCATTATTTTAGGCTTTTATGACCATGAATGGACCTTCCTAGCTTGCTGAAAATTTGTTCACATGTTCACAAATAGCCTTGAGAATGATGTCTCCCTTTTTTACCAGTCGTTGATGCAGGTTTGCATGATGCTTCTGCCATTTCCTATCTTGATAATGCTCTATGCGACCAAGTGTTAGTGCATGCTCTTCCTCTATTGAGTTGAGGTCAATGATCCTTGACTCATTGTTCTAGGCTTCTCTCATAAGGTTTGACAAGATCATTCAGAGTGATGGTACCTGTAGCTCAAGAGGTAACACCACTTCAGATCCGTAAACAAGCCTATAAGGAGTTTTACTTGTTGCCATCCTACACATCATCCTATAAGCCCATAGCACATAGAGGATTTTCTCATGCCATCACCTCTTGCTACTGCTAAGCATTTTTGTTGAGCAAGTTGATGACGGCCTTGTTCATAGCTTCTGCCTATCCATTTGCCTATAGGTAGTATGGAGAGGAGAACGATTGCCTAATTCCAAGGTTGCTACAAAAGGTTATGGATTCTACACTACTAAATTATGGCCCATTTTCTATCACAATCATCATCGAAAGCCTAAACCTTGTCATGATGTTATGTAATATAAAGTGGAAAACCTGTTGCGATGTGGTCTTCCTAAGGGAAATAGCTTCCACCCACTTCGTAAAGTACTCGGTGGTGGTGATGATGAAGCTATGCCCTACGGAAGACTTAGGTGTGATAGGTCCTATAATGTCTAGTCCCCATCATTGGAATGGCCACATGATCTGCATCAAGTGTAATTATTTAGGTGATACATGTATGAGATTTGCATATTGTTGTCATGTATGAAAAGTCTTGACTTTGGCCAAGAAATCATGCTCCATGTGAGGCCACTAGTATCCTAGGCATCTAATTTTTACTACCATGGCCCTAGGTGCTATTTGTCCACCACACAGTCCCTCATGTACCTCATTAATGATCCTCTATGCTTTCTCCTCATTTACACATGCTAGCAATATCCCATCAAAGGAGCGTTTGCACAAGGTATTGTCTCCCATTAGTACATATTTCCAAGAATGCTTGCGGATCGCATCCCTCTGGGTAGATGTCAATCTGCATGGGGGCTCACCATGTTGTAGGTAGGCTTTAATGTTGGCATACCACTCCTAGCTATCCATAGTGATTACAGAGGCTATGTGTACCACTTGAGTGATAGGCTCCATACACTCAATTATCGAAGCAGGCAAACTTGCAAACAGGTGTGGTGGCACATTTAATGCTAGGATGGCCAAGGCATCTACTACGGTGTTCTCATTACATAGCACATGTTGAACATCCGTTGTTGCAAACTATTTAAGCAAACTTTTTGCTAGGTCACAATAGGACTGCAGGTGAGTAGCTTTATGTAGTGACCGAAAACATTGATGACTGGAAGAACACTGAGAGGTCGTCGGTCATTGATAGTCTTAACCTCATTTCTGTGGGAGGGTTATGCTGGATAGAATGGAAACGGGATGCCCTGAATGATCTAGTTGATCAGACAGGGACTTAGTCGGTGTTAATATAACCTTTTGCAACAAGATAATTTGAAAATGAGACTGATAGTGCGAAGTAATGCTTAAATGTAAAAGAGATAGAAAATAGTGTAAAATGTAATAGTAAATAGAAGACAAAGTAAAATGCAGTTACAAAAATGCACTGCTTTGGAGCTACAACTTCGCTCTATCAAGATGGATACAATTAGTTGCATAGTGCTAAGAAGTGTAGAGATCTAGAGAGTAATCAAGATGTGTAGAGAAAGATGGCTATGTGATTGAATGCAGAATTAGGTGTTAACAATGCGAAGTGCTACCAAGGTTGTAGAAAAGGGCAAAACAAAATGCCAACTGAGAGTGCTTACTATTTACAATGTCAAACAAAAAGCTTAAAAAGCTCAAGGTTACAGTGCTAACTTTCTTTCTTGTCAACCAACAAAATTATTAGCTGACCAGATTACCAAGAAACTGGGACCTTGGGACCCCTCGAGCATTTCTCATTAGGGTATTTATAGGACCAATGATGTGCGAAAGATGCAGTTTGGATGCCATGTGCCCTAGGCTTATGCTAACTTGTATATGATACACGTGCTTGCATGACCATTGGGTGGGCCCACCATGCCAAAATTACAAGCTTGCCACATTGTAATTGCGTTGTCAAAGCAACGGTGTGATTACGTGGAGTGCATTGATGTAGCGTAACTACTTAGCATGCTCTGCTATGCTTTGTAGCATAGTGTGTTTGGTGTAGTGTAGCATCTTGTTATGCTATGCTACGCTACACAGTGTAGCAGAGCTACCAGTTTGAAGTAAAAATTTGTGTTGCATCCTACTGTATGCATTGGAAACCTTTGAAGCACGATGAATGTTTATTGCATATTTGCTACACTATGCTATGGTACGTAACATAGCATAGCGTAGAGACTCGCCTTAGTTGGAAAAATGTTGCCAATCTGCAAACTTTACCTTTTGTACTACGAAACTTGTGAACTTGCTGATCCCGCCCTTTGAGTTGCCTTCTATCACTTTTACAGAATTGTTATGCCTCACTGCGCCATGCAGCTTAGGATAGCGTAGAAGCAAACATGACTTGCTTTTGCCAAGTTCAGTACTTTCTGATGGAAGGAGACATTGTTGAAGGACTTGAAGTTAGGCAAGGGGACTGACCGTCTAGTTTTTTGCTACGCTATGATACACTAAGAATGTCTTCTAAATTCTACTATGCTACATAGTATAGCATAGCGTAGCAAAACTCCTTGGCTTAGAAAACTTGCTGAAGCATTTTGCGCATTCTGAGCACCACCAACACTTCCACACATCGCTCCTAAGTGCACGGTCGAATAGGTGAACTACTCAGGTGGGTAGGCTAGAGAATCTGTTTAGCCTATTGACACCTGGGGTAGAAAACTTGCCGAACTAGACAGTTTGAACATCAGAGCGTCCATACCCTAAAGAATTTCCATGACGCTACACGAATTGCAAAGACCTGGTGAAGCAAACATGCCTTCAAATTTTGGGGTGTTTCATTGGTCCCTATTGACGTCTAGAGGATGGGCTCGAGAGATGTTGACAAAGAATATGAAACACCACAGAAGACACTACACTAACGTTGCTACTTGGTGATTGTCAAGACGTCGCTTGGCTACGCTTAAGAGTGTTGCATTGGTTTTTACAGGGGAAAAGGATGAATTAGGGAGGAAGGAGATTCAAGAAAAAGAGTAAAGATGAGGCTTAGCAGAGTCCCTTGTGAGAGTGCTCATGAGGGAGTTGTTCACATTTTCATCTTTACTTTCGATGACCTTTGACCTCTTGTAGGATAGGTGTTTCTTTCCTAGGATGAGTTATGTTACATCCATGTGGGGTTTTGACCTACCTATAGATGATTCCCATGTGGTGAGATGTGTTATGCACATCATGGAATTTTCACTCTAAAGTAGCCAAGATAGTCGAGGAACTCACTTCGCGACACCATAGCATTTGCTGCTATGGCAAGACGTACTTTCAGCCGCATCCTATAAACACAATGGAGAGTGAAACAGCCACAATGCAAAACAAGGGCAAAAGTCTTGCTTGTTGCAGATGTTGTTGAAGCTCTTGGACATCTCTGCTGGTGCATGGTGTCCAAAGTAGAAAGGTCAGAAGTAGCCTTGGTAGCACCAACATGGTGGAGCTAGAGTCGAAGGCACTAGGAGTTGTTGTGAGTGTAGATGCTTAGGAATCCCTGCCAAAGGCATCCAATCTCGATTCAACTATGGGATTAGCTACCACATAGCTAAATATTGTTTTAGCAAACACATTGGTAGGGGGCTAGAGCATAACAATATTGTGGCTAGGACAAAATACTACTGGAACTCCAGCGGCAGGCATTGGCTAGGGAACTATCATTAGGGTGGTAGGCCATGGCGATGGTAGCTCCAGAGGGCCTGTGCGATGTCATACAACATCTTCGGAGGGCTAGTGCAATGTCATACAACATCTTCAAAGGGCCATCATGATGCTAAGGGTGGGAGCATCACGTACATTCCAGATCATGTTCCCATTGCATCGTGAACTATCTTCTGGAGTTGCAATGTCCCACCCCCACATCGGCACTATGCACGATCATTCGATGTGTACTTGGTGCAGATGCATGCCAGGGATGTGACGTGAACCTAGTTTAAGGTCTTGGTAGACCACATGCTGGTTTAGGGTCCCAATGAACCACTGTGTTGCTATAAGGTCCTAGCAGACCGTACATGCCAGTTTAACGTCATAGTGGATGTGCCATGCCAATTTATAGTCATAGTGGACTAGTTGTGCCAGTTTTACATCATAGCAGATGGTGCTTGTTGCTACCAGTTTAACATCTTAGCAGATGCTTCTTGTTGCATTCATGCTTCAAATGTAGTACGGCTTGAGGTACGAGTGATTCACTAGGTTTGCAAACTCGTTGCCGTCCATGTCTACCTGCTTGAAGGCTCCATTCCCAAATGCTTTAGTGACCATGTATGGGCCTTCCCAGTTGGTTGAGAATTTTCTCACATGCTCATGGAAAGCTTTAAGAAGGAGGTCTCCCTTCTACACTAGCCATTGATGCAGTTTTGCATGGTTCTTTTGCTCTTGCTTGCTCTGGTAGCACTCTATGTGACTCAATGTCTGTGCATGCTCCTCCTCTATTGAGTCAAGGTCAATGATCCATGACTCGTTGTTCTGGGCTTCACTCATGACATCAAATAGGATCATCTAAAGTGATGGTACCTACAACTCAAGAGGCAACATAGCTTTAGATCCATAAACAAGGCTGTAAGGAGTCTTACTCGTCACGGTCCTACATGTTATTTTGTAGGCCCATAGAATGTAGAGGATTTGCTTGTGCCACCGCCTCTTGCTATTGCTAAGTGTCCACTTCAACAAGTTGATGATGGACTTATTTGTAGCCTTTGCCTGTCCATTCGACTATGGGTAATACAGCGAGGAGAATGATTGCCTGATGCCTAGATTGTTGTATAAGGTTTGGATTTTTATACAACTAAATTATGGCCCGTTATCAGTTACAATAGTCATTGGAAGCCTAAACCTTGTTACAATGTTGTCCAGGATGAACTGGTAGATCTGCTGAGATTTCATCTTCCTCAAGGGAATAACTTCCACCCACTTAGTAAAATACTCAGAGGTGGTGATAATGAAGCTATGCCCTGCAGAGGACTTAGGCATGATAGGTCCTATGAGGTCTAGTCCCCATTGTTGTAAAGGCCATGTGATTTTCATTAGGTGTAGGTCCGTAGGTGAGACGTGTATGAGATTTGTGTATCTCTAGCACGTGTCACACATCTTGACTTTCGACAAGTAGTCACGCTCGATGTGAGACGAATAGTACCCTAGGCATCTGATTTTTGTAGCCATAGCCCTAGGTGCTATATGTCCATCACACAGCCCCTTATGCACTTCATTAACTACCTTCTGCGCCTACTCCCCATCCACGCATGCTAGTAATATCTCATCATAGGAACATCGACACAGGGCATCATTCCCCATGAGCATGTATTTCTAGGCGCTCTTGCAGATCGCATCTCTCTAAGAAGATGTCAGTCCACTTGGGGGCTTGCCATGTTGTAGGTAGGCTTTAATGTTAGCATACCACTCTTGGGTGTCCACACCATTGATAGCGGCCACGTGTCCTACTTGAGTGATAGGCTCAGTACATCCAATAATAGAAGTCAGCAGACTTGTAAATGAGTGTGGTGGAATATTTAATGCAAGGTTGGCTAAGGTGTTAGCCACAGCTTTTTCGTTGCATGGCACATGTTGTACATCTGTGGTTGCAAATTGTTTAAGCAGGCTTTTTTCTAGATCGCGGTAGGATCGCAGGTGTGTAGCTTTGCAGGCATAGACCTCGATGATTTGATTTACAACTAGTTATGAATTACCGTGGATTACCAAGTGTTGTATGCATAGTGTTTGGGCAACTAAGAGACCCCTAAGTAGCCCCTAATACTCTACCACATTGTTAATGTAGGGGAATGTAAAACGATAAGCAAATGGGTGCATTTCCATAGAGGGAAATGTAATGATGCTAGTTGCACTACCTCCTCATGCGGTTGAAGCACCGTCGAAGTGTAAAGTAGCTTCCAAGTGCAATGGGATGATGTTGATAGTGCTAACATGCTCATTTGGGAATTCAGGATCTATGGTTGCATGGTCATCGACGGGTGAGGCCGTAAGTTGCGTTGCTATGGCTTGACCCTTAGTCGATGACTGGCATACATAGTGTAGGTAAAATTCCATGGTTATTGCTTTCCATTGGGCTATCCAGCTACTTTCATACAAGTTGTTAGTGATAGGCCAGAGTATGTTGCTTTTGCAAATAATGTTAATTGTATTGCGAAACAAGTAGTGCCTCCACTTTTTTAACGTAAACACTAAGGTAAGGCAATTTCTCTCCACTTCGTTGTATTTCTCCTCATGCGCTATTAATGCATGACTTGGATAATACACTAGTATCTCAGATCCATCATCTCATTTCTGACATAGCAGTGCTATGATAGATGTGTCAAAGATGGTAAGGTAAATGAAGAAAGGCTTACCCCTCTATGGCGGATGCATAGTTGGGAGGTGCAAAAGCTCTCCCTTCAAGTCATCGAAGGCCTGTTGACACTAGGTTGTCCACTCAAAGTTGAGCCCTTTCTTTAGAAGATGTTGCATGGGATGCAACTTGTCAGTTAACCTTGCTATAAACCTTCGAATGACTTGTACCCTACATTCCAACCCATGTAATTATTTAAGATTTGTAGGAGGTACCAGGTTGATGATGGCCTTAACTTTGTTAGGGTTCACTCGTATTTCGACCTCCAATACTACAAACCCTAACATGCATCCATTTTTCACACCGAAGACACACTTCTTAGGATTAAGGCACAAATCATACATTTGACAACACCTGAGGACTACCCCTAGATTGCGTGGATGATCAACGACCTCTTTGAACTTGACCACTATATCATCCATGTAGTCGTTTAGCGTTTCTAGGATGTAGTCACTGAAGATGTAGCTCATGGCTCATTGGTAGGTTTCTCTGGCATTCCTAAGCCTAAAAGGCATCATGGTGTAATAAAGGGTACCCCATAAGATCGTAAAGGTTGTTGTTAGCTAATGCTCTGGGTTGATGCGAATTTGATTCTAGTTAGAGAAACCATCCATGAAGGATAACAAAGCATGACCAGTCATAGTATCGATGAGTTGATCGATGCTTGAAAGTGAAAAATTGTCCTTGATCATCACCTTGTTCAGATCCCAAAAGTCTATACAGATCTGTATTCCTCCCATTTTCTTGGAAACTATGACGATGTTGGACATCCATTCCGAGTAGTCAACTGCACGAATGAAACTAGCTTGGTATAGCTTTGTGATTTTATCCCTTACGGCTAGTGCAATTTCTGGTTTGACCTTATGAGCTTTTTGCTTAACTGCCTTAATGTGTGGATCTAGGACGATGTTGCGCTGTATCAGCCTCAGATCTAAACCTGGCATCTCACTGTATGACCATGCGAAGACTTTGATGTTGTCTTGCAGAATCTTGGCTACATTTTTGTGCATTAGCGCATCTAGGAGGAAGCTAATTTTTAATGTTTCTACTTTCCCCTTGGATGTGATCATAGGTGTCTCGATGAAAAGGTCCTCAGTTACATCCCCGACCTCCAAATCTAGAGTTCGGACCAGATGCTTAAGCCAGTCTGGGAATGTTTCTAAAGACGCTATGGTGCTAGCTGTAGCTGACCCCCAGTCAATCAGGTTGGGGTTCAATTGTCTTGTGAGCTTTCCATGTGGACCTGCGAGGGCTAAAGTTATGGAGAGAACATGATGGATTTCCATTTTTTGCTTAACCCGTCAAGATGAGATGAAAGCCTGGTTAAGAGGCACCTGTCGATAGTAATCGTGTATAACGAAAACTTACAAAGCAATGATGAGATTTAACTAATGAACTATGATGTAAAGATGAAAATTTTTCCAGTTTAAAATCATGGCAAACCGCTATGGAATGGATATGCAGAGCTGCTAAAATAGAAAATGTAAAACTGTCGATGTGAGAACGTGAAACTACTAAGAAATGCAAAATTGCTTATGCGAAAACGTGAAACTGCTAGTTTAGTGTCATTGTAGACTACGAACATATAATAAATTGAAACTGCTATTTTAAGGTCTTTTCGAATCGTTAAAGGTGTTGCTAGGCTAGGATTGCTAGTTGAACGTCTTTTCGGACTGGTAATGAGAGTGGAACGCTACACTAAAAATTCTAGTTTAAGGTCTTTTCAGACTGCGAAAGTTACAACTATGCTGGGGTTGCTAGTTTAAGGTCTTTTTAGACTGGTAACGAAAACTATATATATTTTTTTTCCTCAGTTTTTTGGAAAGAAAATAGTTAGCTTGAAGTGTGTCAAGGTTTTAATGCCAAGAGTGCTACGATGTCATGGTGAGCATGCTACATTGTATGGCACACCCCACATTAAACAAAGATAGAGAGCTGCAAGTTTTCCCTTTTTCACCATTATGGCCATAAATAGGAATTGTAAGCTTTTCATTCTCACCGTAAGAGCGTAGAACCCATATTTGGAGCGCAAAGTGATTTTCGAGCACAAAGTGATTGTGCTAACAGTGAGCAAGGTGTTTTTTTTTTTGCATAGCGATGAGGAAAAATCTCTAAGCAGGACAATGGCTCCAAAGAAGGAACGTATTCACTTGGTGCTCGAAAAGGTCGAGTAGGTGAAGAAAACACTACGGCATGTGACACAAGCACGTGTTGTAGCAAGGGAGGACACACCATTGACTTGGTAGGCTACTATGCTTCCTCTACTTTTTCATAATTCTATAATCATTTTTTTTGTTTTCTACTTTCATTTTGTATCCTTGTATTAGTCATCTATGTTTTCTATCAATGCGTTTTTTTGGCCTTTACATTGCCGTTGTTGCTATTTCGGCCACGACGGATGCATAAATGCTATGCTATCATTGCATGTCAGGTCGCTTAAACCACCACCACTACAGTTGTTATAATTGTAGGGGTTTGGATAGTTTAAGTTACTTGGCTTTTGAATGGCATAGCGTAGGACCCTCAGGAGGGTTGGGCCATGTTGTTCATGTGTGACAACGTAGGAGAGACACCCCTTGCTGTAGCCAGTAGCGTGTCATGGGGGAAACATCTCATAGCTGAGATTGCGGCCAAAAAGTTGCAGTGAAGGAGGCCTCCTTCAGCTAAGGAAACCCTTTGTACAGAGGAAGAGGAGGGGTGAAAGCTATGGCTTAAACTACAGAGGATGCAACCCCCCATTGGTAAACACTTATGTTCAATGCTTATTTCTTCGCCTACTTTGTTAATGCCTGTCACGTTGTGCTACGCTAGACAGCATAGCATTGTGTAGCACCTACTTCAAGTTAACCTACTTTGAGTTAATGCAAACATGTTTCTTTGCTGCCAAAAGAAGAAGAAGAAGGCAATGAAGAGGTGTCGGCCCCTACGATGGGGGCAACGAATAAAGACATGAAGGCCCCAGTCTCGGAAGAAAGGAGCTCTTGTCGCTAGGGTAGGGGCTCCTGTTATCAAGCAGAATCCTTCTACTAATGAGGAGGGCATTTTTGAAGATGAAGAAGAGTCTCCCTTGAATAAAAAAGATGCTAGTGTCTCAAAAGGAAAGGTACTAGTGCATGAAGAAGAGGCTTGTATAGACTTGGCAGGGACTTCTACCAAGGGTGCCGCCATTGTCTTACATCAACAAGAAGGAAGATTGAAATTGGATGTTGGTGAGTTTGGTAATGTGTTTGCCTTGTCATAGCCCATTTCGGCCATCGCTGACACATTTAGTTATGTGACAGGCACCACTGTTGATGCTGCAGGACCTCCTCCAACTTGTGTGGAACCATGGGCCAAGATCCCTGATAAGTTTACATTAAAGCAGGGAATCATCAATGACATGATCAACCACCTTCAGTAGGTGGACCCTGATGTGGGTAAGTAGTAGTATTAAGTGCTCTCATGTTGCTATGCTAGAATTTCTTAAGCTTGCTAATCTTGCTATGTTAACGCGATTGCTATGCTCTTTATGTCATTGGAACCTCTCGGCTCAAATGGAACTTGGCACGACCTTTGAAAGTCAGTGACATTCCTACATTCCCGCCTGAAGTGACCAAGGTGTCTCGTCGCACATACGACGAGGCTTGCAAATGTTCTTTACACTTGGCATGCTCCTTGTGGAAGTATAAGTGCATCAATGAGGACCTATGGAAGCGAGTCCAAAGAACTAAGCAAAAGGAGGCCTACCTGAGCATCGAGGTGGAGGATCTAAAGTTGAGGAATGAGTTCCTCATAGCTCGTGACACTAATAATGAGGACTGGCACATGGCTGTGATAGATTATGCCAAATTTTAGATAGTTACGAGTCAAAATGTTGAAGCCACCCATGAAATAATAGAATAGTAGATGCAAATGCACTTGTTAGCCCAAAAATGTCAAGATTTGAAAGATTTCAATGCCAAGGTTTACGAATGGAGGCAGTCCCAGAAAAATCATAAACATATGTATAAATTAGAACATGCCACCACTCGTAAACTGTACATGGATGCTACTGTGGAGGCATTTATGTATAAAGCATTTGTAAATGCCATTAACACTTCTAAGCCCTATGCCAAGTTCAAAGAGCAGGTAAAGGTTACGGAATCTCTTGACTAGAAAGTGGACCTTCCCACAGGAGAGGCCACAACTATCTCATTTTCTCTAGGACCACCAACGTGAACAACCGCCGAAAGGGAGAGAGCTACTGTGGACACTGAACTAAGCAACAAGCATTGGGTAGACATCATGGTAGAGGAGGTATGGTGCCACCTCAAGCTTGGTTTAGACTGGATACCCTTCGAGATAGACGTAGGCCCTTCTTAGGTTAGTTGCTTTCTACTATATTAATGCTTATGCTTTATTGTAGCTTGTGTGCGTTGCTTTAGCTCACCACTTCATTCCTATGATGCAAGCTATAGATGACAGCGCAGGGCCCATAGAGGGACAACCCATGATAGCATGGGATTTATTTTTTGAAATTTTGAATTTTTGTAAAATTTTTGCAAACATTTCTTGAAAGACAGCCGTTTTGAATAAAGAAAAGAGAATTTTGGAAAAGAAATTAATTCTACGTCAACTTGTGTGTTGTCTACATGCTACATTTTGTGTAAAATTTTCATGCTCTCATGTGCTAGTTTTAGGTCTTTTCGGGCCACTGCTAGTTTTAGGCCATTTTGAGCTCTTGCTAGTTTTAGGTCATTTCAGGCCATAGCTAGTTTTAGGCCATTTTGGGCCTCTACTAGTTTTAGGCCATTTCGAGCCTCTACGTAACATAGTTTTAGGCCATTTTGGGCCATTGCATAGGCATGCCAAAAGGATGGTACGTTAACCAAGCAAAAGGCAGTGAATGTACAAGGGATGGCAATTGGGTAGGAAGTAGTGGGGTTTCTACGCTATGTGTAGCTGCTTCTTGACCCATCGTGGGTTGAGCAGAACATAAGGCTTAGGTGTTTTTCCAGGGCCCTCGTTCACATCATTTTCCCCTACTTGGAAGGGCAACTCAACCCACACACTTTCATTTTGGAGACTAGTTTGTTGAGCCGATTCTCCATTTGGATGGTTAATGTGTGTGTAATCAAGCACCTCATTCCCAGAGGTTATGACCTTTGAGCCCTACTCCATGTCTACGTTATTGATTGCTTGCATTGCTACCTCGTCACCATAAATCACCACCTCCCTTCCTGCGTATGATAGGTGAATTTCCTAATGTATAGGTGAGGAGACAGCTCTGAGTTGCACTAACCATGACCTCCCTAGGATCAAGTTAAAGTTGGGCATTTTCTCGACCATGATGAACATTACATTTGTGGGGAACTGGTCCACTGCCATGAAGTCTATGTGGGCTATGCCCTTCACTAGGACGCGTGCCCCATTGAATGACCTTAGGCATGATGTCATTGTGTGTTTGATCTGGTCGACCAAGCCCAACTTGTCCACAATAGGGAAGGGGATGACATTTTTGGTACCCCCATCATCAATGTGTACCCTTCAGATCTAGTGTTGGCTGACCTAAATTATGATGAAAAGAGGTGTTGTAGTCACCTAACCTCTCTCAGGATCTTTCCTAATGGCATCGCTGCTGAAAATCAATTGGGATGGCTCACGCTCTGCGGGTGCAGAGGGAAGCATAACTAAGTGGATCGCTTCCTCTTCAATTGGCATGTCTTCATTGACCAGAATCATCATCAACATGTGGATTAGAGCCTCACGGTGTGGGACAAATGTCATGATTAGGTCGTTCAAGCTCAATGTAGTGTTTTTTTATTTTAGAGCTTGGTTGACCTGAGTGAGGGCATCCAAAAGGTCTTGGCCACCCCCACTATTTAGTGCTTTCCTCTTCTTCAATTTTTCCTAGAAGATGAATTTCCTGACGGGCAACTTCAGATCTAAAATCATATCCTTTTTGGCAGGGCGACGTGGACTATGTGATTATAACAACATCCCTCTTTGGTGATGAGGGTGTAGACACAAGGGGTAAAGACGTAGGCTTGAAAATTCTTAGGGTAGTACTTCTTCCCAACGTCTCACCTGCAAAATCCACTTTCCATCTTTTCGGATGAGAAGGTTGTTCAGCCATCTTGTGCAGGATAGGGTTTGTCAAAGGAGTCGACCCCCTGATGATAAATGGAGCTAACAGTATTAATAGGCAGAGTCACATGACTTCACTAATAGGTGATGTGGAGATGGATGCCCAAGGAGGGACTCTTAGAACAAACAGTTGTTGCAAGCTTCGACCAGCCGCTCGTGTTGTTGGCACACTATGCTGAGGCACACGGACCATAAATGGCTGCTGGGGTGGCCTAGGATCACTATCAATACTAATGGTGTTAATCATGTAACCAGAATTGTTGGCATTAAGGGGTTCTCTATAGACATGCATAGATTGGTTCTTAGGGCGTACTGGGTTGCTTTCGTCCAATACTAGATTTCCCTGATTGATCAACCTTTAGATGTCATCCTGCAACCCTAGATAGTAATCTATGTTGTGACCACACTGTTGGTGATAGTCACAAAACCTGTCCATCCTAAAACCCTTAGGAACTAGGGGCTCATTAGGCAAGGCGAAAGAAGGGTTCCTAAGGAGCTTGCAGTAGCGTTGATGTTTCCTAATTCCTTCTTCTGACATTTTCTTGTGTTGGATATGCCCCACTGCCAATAGCTACTTAAAAAGTTCCAAAGGATTAAGAGGCAGTGAGGTGTACTTTGAGTGATATTTACGCTCAAAGTTTGGTTTGGGTTATGTAGATGTCTCAAGTGTAGGTACTCGAGGTTGCGGTGCATTGCCCTGCTTGGGCATGGGGTTAGCTATAGGTAAAACCAGTTTTTTGTTGTTCTTTTTACCATTATTACTAGGTTTGGGCTTGGCCTCAGTCGCCACAATGGCCACTGTGGTTGTTGGGGCCTTACCTTTGTTCTTCTTTGTGAAGGTGTTTTTGTAGGAAATATAGGCTAGGTATTTGCTTGCCTCAACTGCATCTTGTATACTCTTAGTTTGAGCGAAGGCTTGACTAAGAGTGTGAGGGGCAAGGTAGTACAGTTTAAATTTGATAAAGTCATTCACTGCACCCTTAAAGATGACTAGAAAGTGGGCCTCCGCGATGGGCTCGTAGATTTCGTTAAGGGTTGCACTCCAATGCTAGATGAATTTCTATACTGGTTCCATAGGATCCTACTTCATGTTCATCAACTAGTCCAACGTGGTTTCTACCTTCAAGTTATACTTGAAGTGCATCACGAACTAGGTCAGAAGCTCCTCTAGATTTGAAATGGATGAGCATGGCAATGTGTGGTACCAATCCAGAGCTTTCTCGGCTAAGGACATAGCAAAGACACAAATCATCCTGTGCAGCCATTGTTGCAATAGAAGGGATTCATACCTAAAGGTAACAAGATGTGCATTGGGATCTCCCTCCCCATTGTACTTTGTGAAGTGGTGGAGGGACATCCTTAGGGGTAACGTCAGAGCAGGGATTGTAGCGTTGATGGGATCATCCTGGTAAAAGTCCATGACTTGTACCATGTTAGACCCAAAATCTTTGAGGCATTTTATTTCCTTGGTGAGCGTTTGGATAAGTTGGAATGCTTGATCCAAACCCTGTGATACTATAGACTATTGGGGAACTACCGAGGCAGCTCCCATCTGTGGAATTGCAGGGGTGGCGTGACCCATCGACAGTACCATTGGGATAGTCCCCACGAACGATGCTACTTGCACTATCCACCACTTGGTAGGAGGTGTTGTTGGAGTAGCAACCATGGGTTGAGCTGCTAGATAGACCACTTATGTCACCAGTGGAATAGACCATAGCCCTATTTTGGGTTGTACCATTTGGGGGTTTTGGTAGGTCTGAGGGTGAACATAATGAGACATCTGCAACGGTTGTGGAATAGGTGAAGAAGTGAATGGGGTCCACCATGTGGATGGGCCTAGGCCCACCACGGTGGGTGGAATAGATGTGAATGTAGGAATGGACATAGAATTTGAATATGATTGTAAAGTAGGTACAACATGAACATGCGGCAAGGTAGTGTTAGCACATTTGGCTCCTCTATGGAACAGTAAGACTCCTGATTTGAAAACTAAAACTCATGGATTTGATTTTGGTAAATTTTCAATAACTTACAAAAATTATCAAAGTTGTATATTCAAAGGTTGTTGGCATATCAAAGTTCAATTGCCTGAATGTTAAGACTTTGTGGTGTGGTTCTAAATCAAAGTTTGAATGAGATGATGGGACTGTTATGGGTGTAATTTTAGGGCAAAAAACTAGCTTTTGAATATTCCAGATATTAGCAAACATCCGCTACCCGGTGCTCAAATGGATTTTAGTAGAAACATTGAAATACCATTCTGGAAAATATTTCAAAAATACAAATATTTTAGTTATACGCCTTTACAACTCTTGATTTTGGCACAGCTGTTGAGAATGGCTGAATTCGAAGCCTGAAACCTTTGCTGCCGCTGCCGCTGGAACTCGCACGAGCACCACTGCTACTGGAGCCGATCTTCGTGTTGTCACCATTGGGGAAGACTCGTGCGTTTGTCTGCAAGTCGTCATTGGTGGTCATCATGTCGTGAGAACCAGCGAAAGCACCTGCATGGGAGGCAGAAATAGCAAGAGAGGGCTGCACGTGGGCGGTGAAAGAAGAAGAGAAGCCTCTGTTCTATGTGCAGCGGCCACCACGGCTTCGGTCACAGCCATATTTGACTGAGAAAGTCACAGATCTGGCCAAAGTAGGCACAGATCTCTTAGGAAAAGACATAGATCTGGCAGGAGACGTGGGCGGCAGGTGAGCAAAAGGAGGCAAGGGCTGCGACAATGGCACTAACACAACACGTGGTCGCGACGGTCATGTACAGAAAACCCCTGAGCTCGCATTTTAACATTCTATGCGCATTTGCAAAAATGATGTGCACTACAAAAAAATCCATGGGCAGAGAACAAAGGGCAGATACAAAGAAGTTAGTTCCAAAATAGCAGCCATGTCCAACGTCGATGCATTCAGCATCGCATACCAGTCCGATGAATACAGCAATGAAGACATAGAGGCACATCAAGACAAGTGTCCGGAGATATAAACCGGAGCTGAAGTTTATTATAAAATTTTAAAATTTAAAATAATCACAATACCATATCCACTAAGTGTGAAGCCCCTGCTATAAACTTACCTTTTTTTTTAATTATCTCAAGACTTCAAAAACATTATTGTTTAAAAATATTATATAAGTCATATTATATAAGTTACTACCTACAAATATTTGTAATATTAATATAAACATGTTTATAATATTTTAAATATTTGTAGTATAGATATAACTTCCAAAGCATAAATCTCTCCTAATTATATGTATAACTTCCTAAATAACTCCTTCCTAATTAAATGAGTAAGTTGTAACCTCCTTACTTGGGAGAAAAGTTAGCTAGGATATTTTAGCAAGTAATCACCCATTGGTTGGCCAAATTACTTGGGAGAAAAGTTAGGTGAGATATTTTTGGGATATTTTGGAATATGTAACTTCCCTACCTACCTTTGAACCCTATAAAAAGGCTTCAAGGGTCAAGGAGGAAGAGAAGGGGGGTATTGGGTCTTACACATCACACTTGGGATCAAAGAAGATTTGTAAAGAAGATTGCTTGTAAGATGGCTTGCTAGAGTAAATATTTCAGCCTCTTTTTCATGGTCCTATGAGTTATGCATTTCATTTTTTGTTTTGTTTAAATTGTTTAGCTAGTGGTTTAGATAGTATCATCCTTGGCAAGTAATTTTGGGATTTTTAGATTGCTCTTACTGTTCTTGTTGCCCAATAGAAATTTCTATTAAAATTTTGCCATAGAAGCGCTTGTGTTTAAAAGCCTTGAGAGCATTTTAGTAGTAAATTTTGTTATTGTGCAACGTGTGGGAACTGCTATTGGGATTGTTGTAAGAGAGCCTCTGTTTGTAGTCACGCCGTTGAACAATTCAGTAGTCGAGAGGGTTCAGAAAATCTTTGGTATTTTGATGGGACCAGAATAGCTTCTTTTTATCTTTAAAGTGAATTCCCGTGGTATTTCAATCAGAAATTGTCAAGTCTTTTAAAGGTTCTGTTTGAATGCAATCGTTGACATCTATTATCTAGTCAAAATGGAGTCTCGTACGTGGTAGTTTATGCAGCAATTTTTGGTAGCATAGTAGGATTTTCTTGAAATATTACTTGTTTGAGCCTTGGAAGTTTGAACAATTCGTAGATATTGAATTTGGGATAGCTTTATTGCGAAGTGTTTACTCGTGTCATTTTACCTTGTTTAAATATTTGAGGTCTACACAAATCTGCTTTCTTTTGTTTTCTGCTTATTTCCATTGTATCTTGTCCTATTTCTAGTTTTCTTATGGAACTATCTCTTTCTCTGGGAAAAATTAGGAGTAGATTGCGGAGTTGTGCTCAAATGTTTTTGCAAAATTTTATTTGTTACAAGTAGGTATTATAAGGACTGCGTAGACTAGGCAGTTGAACAAAATAAGAAATTTTCAACAACTCACAGTACTTGGCAAAGTTGGCTGAATCTCTTTAAAGTAAGTCATTTGTAGTTCACACACAACGCAATTGTTACATTTTACACAACCACACAATGCAACAGCACACACACATACTCAGAGTAACTACTGAGTTTATTTAGAGGTATCTGGGCCTTGGTGTTCCCAGAGACCAGCAGTCACCTAAATCATGTTCGAGGACACTTGTTGGTGGTCATGTCCTAAATGGTCGCCAACAGTTCTTTTGATGCTAGAAGGAGGGCTGAAAATTAAGCCTCTAGGTTCATAAGCCTTATACTTTTAGTACATCAAGAATTATTTGTAAGGCTTAAGAATTAAATACTATTTTCAGTTCATGACTAAGAAATTTCATAGTTTGGAAAATTTCAAAGTTTCAAAGGATATTCTATATTCTAAGACTGATTCTTCGTTAGAAGAAGAAGAAAAGAAAGTTTCTGAATTGGGAACAAGTAGTGGAGTGAAAACTAGAAGATTAAGAAGATCACCCATTATATCTGGTTTATCAATTCGTAAGAGCAGATCTAGAAAGTCTAAGAGTTCAACATTTCAAAGGAATAGGATGGTAAATCCTTGGCAAGGAGTTACACCATTAGGATTTCAAAATTACAATGATATTCCTAAGGTTGTTTACAAATATTTGCCTGAGCCTTTCATTCCTGGAAAAGCTTATTTAGCTAAAGAATATATTCACATGTTTGAGTTAGCTTTAGCTCATGCAAATATTCAACATCAAGATCAAGCTTGTAGGTTTTTTGTATCAAATCTAAAGGACATGGCTCAGATTTGGTATTCAAACTTACCAAGCAATAGTATTACAAGTTGGGATGACATAAAGAATCTTTTCTTGGCCCAGTTTGGTAATTAGATCAACAACAACTATATTGTGGGATGATACAAGCTAAGCAAGGAGTTAAAGAGTTAATTAGAGATTTCAATATTAAGTTTCAACGAATTTGTGGGCTATTTCAAAGACAATATAGGCCATCAGAAGAAATGCTTAAGGAAACTTACCTTAAGGCTTTCAACCCCAACATTTCGATTTGGTTAAGGAGAACTCCAAACTTAACTACACTAAATGACTACTTTAGTGAAGCTATACAGTTAGAAAAACAGTTGAACTTGAATCCTGAAGAAAATATTGCAATTCAAAAAAGAGAAGAAAGAGTTATGATTCCTATGCAAGATTTTGCTCAATTTAAAGCTTTACCAGGTCCATCTCATGTTAAGATAGAGCAAGAACATGAAAGAGTAGGATCTGAAAAAGGACAATTAATGAGAGATATGTCTAACAAAATAGTGAAGCTTGAAAAAGCATTGGCAAGAGTTAATATCAAGGAAGAAAGGAAAAATAGAAAGCATAAACATCAAGACACTAAGTTAGTAGAAGATGAGGATGAAAGTGATCTTATTATGTTCAACTTTCTTGATATTGAATCTGATAATGAGTTATCTAGTGTTCACTATGCAAGTAAATCTTCTAGCAATGGATCAAGTGATACTTCTTCTCTATCAAGTTCTGAAGAAGATATATCTTCATATGAAGAATGTAATAATAATGAGGAAGATGGGTATAGTCTTCGATCTAAGGAAAGACTAACTACTTCTAGACCCCCAAACGTTATTACTGATCCATCTACTAAGAGAAAAGGTTTTGAGCCAAATAGAAGAGATAAGAATAAAGGTAAAGACAATCAAGTGGAGCAAAGAACTCCAAATCAGTCTTTTAGCAAATGGATAAAGAGATCAAGCTTCATTGGTGATGGAGAATATGATTTGATAAAAGACCTTAAACATGTCAAAGC
>MNCI01029740.1:47138-168286 GCA_015680685.1 Gnetum montanum | reverse complement strand
CCTCACATGGAGAACTACATGGCCCTAATTCTATAGTGGTCATAGGTAAGTAGGTAGGTAGGACTAGATAGTTTTGGTGTGGTTATAAGCCACACCTTGTACCAGAGTGTCAGGGTTCTAGGGATGAGGTGCCATCCCTTGTAGATGCATCGTTTCCCCTTCCATTGATGTTGACTACAAGGTTGCTTGTGTGTGTGTTTGCAAGGTCCTCATTTGGAGTTTGCTATCCTCTATGAGGTTCATTCCCATACATATATTAAGAAGTTGCATTGCTACTTGCACTCTCTGTTGGGTTTCTTTCTTGTTAGAGGCATAATTCCCATGTCTTCCACCCCAGATCCATTGGATTTTAGTGAATTCCTTGGGGTGTCGAACAATGTCAAGGTAATGTTATTATATATGAGGCATCTCTATTGAAAATAATGTTCCTACCCTATTAAATAGGCATTTTGCATATGAACTTTTGTATGGAAAAAAATGGAAAGTTATTTCAAATCATCTTTTTTATCATGTTGTTTAATATTGTAGACTTTTAGGCTCTTAGATTAATTGGTCCAAATATTCTATCTTTGTAATAAGGGGGTTTAGGAATGGGATTTCTCTAAATCTTGACATTTCTTAGAATATTCAAATGTTTTCAAATTTTTAGACATTTTATTTTCCTTTGATGGACCTTCAAAAACTTTATGGGATGTTATAGTGAAGAAAATTGAACAAAATCTTATTAAGTAAAAGGAGAGGAAGCTATCAATGGCTAGTAAGTTTATTATTTGTAAGCATATAATTCAAGTTACTCATGTGTATTATTCTTTATGTTGGGGTCCTAGTATTTGTGCATATCATCGTAGTGATCAACTTATGAAAAATTTTCTTTAGAGTAGTAATCATTCTAGAAAAGGATTTTGTCATGTTGCATGGGATATTTGTACTTCTCATAAAGAGGATGGTGGATTAGAATTGATGAATTGCTATAAGAAAGACATTGTTTTATATGCCAAGTGGGTGGTTAAATGGTTATTTAGTAGAGATCCTTGGAAGCTTATTTTTTAGAAGCGCATTTAGATGAGTAAGCCTAGAGGTAGTGGTTATTAGCGAGATATTCATTTTTTAAAATTCGACCCTTTTTCCAAAAGGCATTACTATATCAATTTCTACTATCATAAAGCATAATTTGGAACTTGTATTTCTATTAGTGACTTTTGGAACTTCAATAATAGTACTATTTCTACCTCTATGCTTGATAAGCTTTCTTCTTGATGGCCTTCAATTAGTAATGAACCATAGTGATGAGTAGCAAGCAATCTCTATGCCCAACCATATGAATCACTAGTGTTCACTAAGTAATCTAGTACAATTCCACAAACTTAAGCTCTCTAAGTACACTTTGCCTAGGTAGTGAATCTCAAAGACATGATCATTATCTTCCTAGTTCCACTTGTGAGGCATATGATTTTTATCATTTTTATGTTTTTTATTTAATTTAACTAAGTGCTGAAAATAAAGTCATTTAATATCGATTGAGTTGTTGAGTCCAAGATAAGAGCCCTTAAGAGGCTATGTATGATAGGTGGCAATAGCAAGTAGTAGTGGCTAGTAAGGTGTAGAAAGGAAAAAGCTAAAATAGATGAAAAAAATTATCCATCATCATGATGTTCATGGTTAATGATGGTTATCACTATGTAGAAACTGTTTTTTAGAGTTAAGAGGGTCAAGAGGGTAGCAGAAGCAATTGTATATTGCTAACATGGTAAAATTGAAAATCCTAAAAAAATATTTAGGTCTTCAAAATCAGTAGTAAAATTTTAATAAGGAAAATACACAAAATTTCAAAGAAAGCCCTAATTACAATTTTTGTCACAATAAAAATCTAGGAAGAAAAGATATTAGAGAAACAACAAAAATAGAATTCAAAAATTTACAAGAAATAGTTTAGAAAACTAAAAATTCACACCTTTCTACATGAGTAGTAGCATAAACCTTAGAGTTTAAGTACTAGTAGCATGACCCTTGGAGTTCAAGTGCCAGTAGCACAAGCCTTGAAGTTCAAGGACCAACAATAGAAAGGACTTTGCAAGAGCAATAGGTTCCTTAGGTTTCTTGGGTTTAATCACCAATACAAGCAAAGGGATAGTAATTTTTCATGTATGGGATTCATAAATAGTGAGAATTTAGTTCTTCACATATAGATTATATGAGTAGTAGAATAGTTTTCATTCAGCAAGATTCTTTTTTTCTTCACTACCATTTACATTTTCTTTTTAAAAGTCATCACATGTATATTTTTCTTATCTAACAGATCTATAGGTCCATGGGTAAACCATAACGATATTAAAATTTCAACTTTATTTTCACTAATAGTCTATTATTAAATATGTATATGAGTTTTAATATTTTTTATTAACATTATCTTAGGGCTAATGTTTTTTGCATTGCTAGTAGGGTACACTCAATGATATAGGTACCATGATATAACCTTGTGTACCATGTTAAAACTTGAAATAATTATAATATAGATACACCCCATGGTATATAATTCAATAATAACCTTTATAACTTAACAATAGCCTCTAGGATTAAACCCATGACTTGAAAGTTTCAAATCAAGTGTTGTACAATTAGGCTTACACCTCATGACTTAGAGGCTTTTTAGGCATAACCCATTGTATGAATAATATATATCCATGTGTATGTACACAAAGTAGTGGAGTTAAAGACTCATAGTAAATAATATATATCCATGGATTCTTTGTGGTATCCCTCATCTATATCATTTTTTGACATCATAACTTCCATCAAAACCCTAATTTAGGGATTACGATTAGAATCATCCGTAAAAATCACAACATTGATGAATCCATGATACAAGCATTCCACAAACACTTAACTCTTCTAAGAAAACACATCATTATTGAGATGATAGCATTAGGACTAACCCTAGTTTAGGAACCAAGGTTAGAACTATCCATGAGAATCACAACATTAATGAATCCATAATACAAGAATTTCACACATAGTTGACTCTTTTAAAGTAGTACATCTTTACTAAGATGATAGCATGAGGACTAATCCTAGATCAGTGTCTAGAGTTAGAACTATTCATGAGAATCAAAATATTAATAAATCCATAATACAAGCACCTCACACATAGTTGGCTCTTCTAAGAGATCACATTTTCATTGAGATGATGGCATGAGGACTATCCTTAGACTAAGGACTAGGCTTAGAATTATCCATGAGAATTAGAACATTGATGAATCCATAACACAAACATCCCACATAGAGTTGACTCTTCTAAGGGAGCACATATTTGTTGAGATAATAGCATGAGAACTAATCCTAGATCAAGGACTAAGGTTAGAACTATTCTTAAGAATCAAAACATTGATGAATCCATGACACAAGTATCTCATACACAGTCGACTCTTCTAAGGAAGAACATATTTATTTAGATGATAGCATGAGGAGTAACACTAGTTCAAGGACCATCATTAGAACTATCCATAAAAATCACAATAGTAATGAATCCATGACACAAGTACCATCACACATAGTTGACTCTCGTAAGGAAGTACATCTTCACTAAGATGATAGTATGAGGACTAATCCTAGTTCAAGAACCAGGGCTAGAACTATCCTTGAGATTTACAACATTAATGAATATATGACACAAGCACCCCACACACAATGAATTCTTCTAAGGGAGCACATCTTCACTGAGATGATAACATGAGAACTAACCCTAGTTTAAGAACTAGTGTTATAGCTACCAGTAAGAATGTTAACATTTTTGAATTAATGAAACATGGATCCCAGATACTGTTAACTCTTCTAAAGGAGCACATCTTTGTTGAGATGATAGCATGAGAAATAAACCTAGTTTATGGGCCAATGTTAAATCTACTAATAAGAATCAAAATATTGTTGAATTAATGATACATGGACCCCACATATAGTTGACTCTTATAAGAAAGAACATCTTTGCTAAGATGATAGCATGAGAACTAACCCTAGTTTAGGGACCAATGTTACATCTACCAATGAGAATCACAACATTACTAAATTAATGACATAGGGACCCCCATACAAGCAAGTGAAAGAGAGCACATCTGTAGTGAGATGACAAAAAATGAGAACAACATACTAAACATATTTATAATATAACATGTTATTTGAAAGCCACATATAAAAAGTCATGATTTTACATATCCAATGGGAGCAACATATAAAAATACATGTGAGCATATTTTTCAAGAGTCAAGGTTGTGTTTGAAAAGGTATCCCATCAATATTTAAACCCTAAATTTAAAATGGTTAAAAGCTAACCATACAAAATGTAAAAAGATAAGTCTAATTTAGTGCCACTCAAAATATAGGAAAAATACACAAGAAACATGATCAAGAAGCAAAAACTCAATAATACTATATCATTCTTCTACATGTAACTATTAAGTCTTTTATGAATCGTCACAAGTCATAGTTCTCTAAATATTCCATATTCCTCTCATGACTAAAGGAGAAAAAAGGAAGTTTGAGGTACTATTATTACTTAACAATCATTTTCTAGTCTCTCTTTTATATTTACTTAAACATCATCATATGTTTTAAAGATCAAAACTTAGAAGAGGGTGAATAAGTTCATGTTAATAAAGCCAAATTTTTGCAAAGTTGATTTTACATGGTTTCCCAACTTGGATACACCCACACCTAGATTGTAGAATTCTTGCACATCTATGGACTTTGTTCTTTTAAAAATGTAATTTCAAGGGCATCATAATCTTTACAAAGAAAACTCTCTAGAACTTCAAGGGATGTTTTTTCTCAAGAAACACATCCAACCCCTTAGGATCCTAACATGCTATAAAACCTTACAAAAAAATTACCTTTCTTCAAGAAGGACATCCAACCCCTTAGGGATTTCAACAAGAAAAAGAAAATCAAGGAAGAATTGAACTAACTCTTTAGATTTATTACTTAAAGCCTAATATAAATTACAACAAAAGATAGAGAATAGATGATCTTAAAGTCACTAAGCTATATGCAATGCTTGCTCAATTACTTGTGTAAAGCTTACCTTTGCCTCTTAAGTATGTCCTATCTTTATAGCTTTTTTTTCCTTCATTTGCCCATTGGAATCCCTATCATCGCTAAAAATGACCATATGAGATGTCTTGCTCATGGCCAAATAAGTCTTCTTGATTTTCTTAACTTATAGGAAGATGTTGATGAAGTGTCATTAAGTCAATGCGTCAATTGGGCCGCGTATATGTGGCCACAACGACGTGGGCTCGTTGATGTAGCCTTCCTACGTCAACGTGGCCCCGTTTACGTAGCCACCTATCTCAGCCTATAAATAAGAGGGCCTTCCGCCTCATTTAGGCATCTTTCAGTTAGTTGTAGCAAAGCTCTTGCAGTTTGTTCCCACAGGAGATAGAATATTTTTCAAGTGCCCACAGCAAGGTGTAAGAAAAGTGATCGGCTCTTTATTCGAGTGTTGATGTATCTAAGCCCATTGGTGTGACAGCAATAAAGATGAACTATTCAAGCATTCATTGCAGCATTTGGACTTAGCTATTTTATGCATTCAATAGTTTAATATTTTTATGCTTTGTTAATTACTTGCTGATTACTTAGGTTTCTATTATTATTATTTCAATCACTATTTTTCATTCATAGTTTGTAAAGGCCATAAGTACAACCATCTCAAACATAAATCAAACACTTGGTAAACCCAATGACACTTAACATCCAGTAACCTAGAAGTGTGAGGAGATGCTCAGAACGTGCTCAGAAGATGGGACCAATTACTTATGCTAGGAATAGTTAGAATATAATTTAGGATAATTAGAGATTAGATAATAGTTTATTCCCTACTTTTTATACCTTAAATTAGCTACCAAAAGATATGCAAAAATCTATAAAAATCATTAGCCTTAATCTCACTTAACCATTGTAAAGAGGACATCACAAGTGAGATTAGGAAGACAACGACTGTTCTAACTCAAGGTTTCACTGGTTAGAGTTTGGTGTATGTTAAGTGCTTATAGTCTATGGAATTTGACTGGGTCACATGTGAACACTCGTGATTCATATGGTTGGGTGTAGGGGTACCTAGCCACTCATCATTGGCACCGTTGCTGGGGACTGTTAAGTCTTACATGTGTCATCTAACCTTAGTGAAATTATCATTCAAGTCATTGGAACGGACCCAGGATAGAAACATTCATGCATGCTAGGTGAATTAAGGTTAGTAGTATGGTACATCAATTACATGGACCATCTAACGTCCAATATGTCTTCTCGCAGGAGGGAGATATCCACCCTAATGGTGCCACAGGAGTGTCAGGTGGTGTACAAGCATCTTGATGAGTACGTCCCTGATTTCACATTCATCCTACATTAGGATGAGCATCTATGATGGCAAGACATGGAGGATAATATTGTACACCCTCCTAACTGATTAGCTCCTGCAATGTTATTTCACAATCTTGGCAGATTGGGCATCCAGGACCTTGGGGCAGAGTATGTCATGGAGGACCATGACTACCGGGACTATTGTCCCACTGAGGTTCAATGAACAAGAGATTAATAGCAAGTGGACAGATATGAACAGCTAAAGGGGAAACAATTTAGTAACCCCTTATTCTCGCAAGGGCTGCCAGACGATGGGGATCCCATCTTTCATGACATCCATTCAACCAAACTTCCCTTGGGGTAACATGTCCTCTAGTCCATGATTCATTCCAAGCATCTAGGTGGCCAAGATTCCCAAGGGGATGGAGGGTCACATAGCAAGGATGAACGGGACAATCGGGACCATCATCAGGGTAGAGGGAGAGATCCCTCTCCTTATTCTCCATCCTCTCGCTCTCCTTCTCCTTCATCCAGCTCAGGTTCTAATCATAACTGAGGTAGGAGGAAGCAAAAGAATGGGGGAAAAAAGGTTCGGAAGGATCGAAAGAAGCAACATGAGAAAACACGTGAACCATCGCATGATTCTCACTAGCATAAAAGGAGAGATAGCTAGAATCAGCATAGACATCATGGTTCCCAACAAGACTATGATTCAGATGAGCCATTGTTGGCTACCCAGAGTATGCTCCAGATCTCTGAGGTACTTCAAATTCTTAGTAGGCACATGAAGGATAGCCGGATCAAGCGCGTGGATATGAACAACATCCCTAGATTTGGAGGGGGATATAACTGTGATCCATAGACCCACTTGCAAGTGTTCCATGATGCCTACACCCTGCAAAACATTGACAATGATTGGCAAAGGCTGAAGCTGTTCCCTCTCATACTCATCAAAGAAGTAGAGAGTTGGTACCGGTCCTTGGAGCCAAAATCAATCAGAAGATGGAGTATGATGCTTGAAATTTTCAATGACAAATATCAAACATACTCTAGAGTGACGAACCTGAGACAGAAGATCCAAGGTTGGAAACAAGGATATCATGAACCCTTGGATACCGCCATGAGCAGGTACTACTCATTGTTGCATCGATGCCCTAGTCATGGTTACTCTCAGCGGGCATAGCTTCTCCATATCATTGATGGGCTCTATTTTGGAATGTGAAAGACCCTTGGCATATACGCCCAGGGACGACTATCAGAGCTAAGGGCCCATCAATTACAATGCCTCATTGAATAGGTGGCCAAGGAGGACGAAGAACTTAGGAAAAAGGAGAGTGTAGAAGAATTAAATTGAGATCCTTCCCTCAGGAAAAGGGAAGTCAATTTTTGTGATGAGGAGGAAGAATCATCACTAGAAGCAGTGGTAAATCAAAAGACCTTTCCATTACAAAAGTTCACATCTAAAATTTCGGCAAAGGTGGAGAAGATGTGGAACTCTTTGGACGAAATGGTTCAAAGCGTGTTGAAAATCACAGAGGAGTCCAAAGCACAAGGTAATGACTGCGATTGGCACAGGAAGAAGGAAGCTGAACATGCCCAATATAAGGGAAAGGGTAAGCTTGTTGTAGCAAAGTAGGTTACAGACTCTAACACCAAGGAGGAAGATGAATGTGACATATGCCAATATGAACATCCTAAGGGATGTTTTCCTATGGTGTCGCATCTTCAAGAGTATGGGGTGTATGCATTGAACCCTCACTTGGCACAACGGTAAACACCCCAAAGGTTTCCTTAGCCACAAGGTAATTCGAGGAGGTTCCACCAATAGCAGCAAGGATACTATCCAAGTGGAGCACCACCGCAACCGTATGAATACTTCCAACAGTGGCAACACCCACAAACATGGGGGATGTCACCTCCAAGGTAGCAGTACCCTTACAAATAGCTAGATCCTTATGGGTACTACGTTCAACAACCAGTTTATCCATGGGACTCTTCCAGTCATGTGGCCTTTCAAAGTCATTACCACCCCTGGAGTATTTTCGACCTCAATCTCCATCACCTTGGGGGAAAACCCACATCTCTTCTATTCTTCATCACCTTCTCTTGCCACTCCTCCACCACATCCCACTCATCTTCCACTTGCACCTCTGATGCAGGGAGAGATATCACCATAGCTGTAGCAACGAAACACTACAAGGGTTGTTAACTTACAACCGGCACCTCAGCCAATTTGACCAGAACCCAAGCCACGGAAACATCCCTTTTTCTAGCCCAACACTTTGAAAATACCCTCACATACACATGTGGCCAGTGCCTTTGAACCTACAAGTGCCTCCACTACTCCACCACCAGAGTAGCCTCCAAGCCAACAACAACAACACTCCAACATCCAAACGATCTTGCTCATGCATGGTGTAACTGACTAGATCAAAGTAGGTCACTTTCCCCCAAAATTGACTAATCCAGGAAGCCCTATCATCTATCTTTAGGTGTCAAGGAATGAGCCATGAAAAGCTCTTCTAGACTCAAGGTCAAGGATCAATTTGATCTCTCATGATATGTACAAGAATTGGAGCCTACCCCTGCTAAAGAAGAGCAACATTTGGCTCGAGTTAGTAGACCAGTCCATCACCGTCCCCTTGGGATTGATGGAGGACATTGTGACCACTATCTGTGGGTGGTCCTACCCTACTAATTTCCTAGTCATCTGTGTAGAGAACTGAAAGGGGAACATTCCAATCAGCATGGGAAGGGCTTGGCTAAGCATTGTGGATGCATGACTAGGCCTCCGCGATCTATCCCTTGAAATTTTCAAAGAAAATCCTTTCAGGAAGATCAAGAAGAAGCACGTTCCATGCAATGCGTACAATGACTCAGGGTGCAACTGTGTGTAGCAATTATGGTTTGCTAAGCAGATATCCATTCAAGCATGCAGTCAATGTACCGAGGAATCACCTATTCAATAGTGCCTGTACGCAGTAGCCACTAACCAAGAAGGCACCCAGTGGATAACAGCTAATCCCGCTAGTAGCGCATTATGCATGGAACCATCAGAGGAGCTTGTACAAGCCTACATTGATAGTAGAGATGAAATGGAAGAGATTCATCAATAGTTCTCCATTTTTGATGACCAAGATGACTGGGGGAAGCTAGAAATCCTTGAGAGCTTAAAACAAGAGCCCTTTGAGTTAAAGTCTTTACCGGCTCAATTAGAGTATGCATTTTTGCAAAATGGAAAGCTGGTAATCATTAATGCCACCCTTGCTCCAGAACAAAAGAAGATGTTGCTGGAGGTGGTAAAAAAATGGGTTGCTGCATTTGCATGGTCATATCCTGAGTTGACTGGAGTTGATCCTAGGGTCTGCTAGCATCAAATCTATCTTGACCCTTGCATGAAGCCATGACAACAGCCACAAAGATAGTTGAATCCCAAATTGAAGCAAGCTGTAAAAGATGAAATTGAACAATTGCTAAAGGAGGGATTCATCTATTCTGTCGCTGATAGCGAATGGGTTAGCCCACTCGTTATCGTGCCTAAGAAAGATGGAAAGTGGAGGGTTTGTATTGATTTTCGGTTGCTCAATATGGTGACCTTCAAGGACCACTTCCTGCTCCCATTTGTGGACCAAGTGTTGGACACCATAGTAGGGCACGTCTACTACAACTTCTTGGATGGTTATAATGGTTATAACCAAATCCAAATAGCACTAGAGGACCAGGCCAAAACTACTTTCATGAGTCCATGGGGGACTTTCGCATACAAGAAAATGTCCCTTGGCCTGTGCAATGCACCCGCTACATTCCAATGCCTTGTTCTAAGCATCTTCTAGCAACAAATCGGCAATGGTGTGGAAGTCTTCATGGATGACTTCTCCACCTATGGGGCCATGTTTGTGCAAGCCTTGGACCATCTAGAGTAGGTTTTGAAGAGGTGTGTAGACACCAATATGTGGCTCAATTGGTAGAAGATCCATTTGATGGTACAAGAGGGCATCATGTTGGGGCATTGCATCTCACAAATAGGGATCAACATAGATCCTGAAAATATTAGGGTTATCCAAGGAATTACCCATCAACCAAGTACTATCAAAGATGTTTGGTCATTCCTTGGACACACTAGTTACTACCAGTGATTCATTGAAAAATTCTCAAAGATCACCAAGCTGTTGGTAGAGCTAACAAAGAAGGATGCTTTGTTCATCTAGACCAAGGAATGCGAGTCTACATTCCAAGTGCTAAAATAGAAACTCATAGAAACTCTAGTTCTACAAGCCCCTGATTGGTCCAGACCCTTTCACATTATGATGGATGCATCCAACTATGCCTTGGGAGCCATGCTTACATAGTGTGACGATTAGAAACGTCCCTATTATATCCACTATGTAAGCCATAGTATTGTGGGTGCTCAATTGAACTACACCACCACTGAAAAGGAATTGATGGTGGTGGTGTTCACCTTAGAAAAATTCTGGCACTATGTGTTCAAATACGAGGTGTTTGTGCATATTGACCACAGTGCTATCTAGTTCCTGATGAAAAAACCAACGGTGAGCCCCCACATAATCCGGTGGCTGGTGATGGTAGACAAGAAGGGGATTGAGAATGTGGTTGCTAACCACTTGTCTCGGTTGCAATGGGATGACATAGAAGAGGAGGAGCTCTTATCTAACCAATTTTCAAATGAACTCCTCTTCACAAGTGCAATTTATCCTCAAGCACCCAAGGAATCCCCTTGGTTCAACCACATCCTCACCTACCTCACAACCCAGGAGCTTCCTAAGGAGTGGAACCATCGGTAGAAATAGCAGTTTCTCCATAAGGCCAAGCATTTCATGGAAATTAATAGCCACCTTTACAAGGTGTGCACAGATGGCCTGGTTCGATGGTGTGTCCTTGATGATGATACACTACATGTCTTCCAAGATGCTCACAAGGGCCCTTGTGGTGGCCACTATGCTGGATGCCGAACAACCATTAAAATCTTGCTTGTAGGGCATTACTGGACTACACTTTTCAAGGACGTACAATGGTTCATCCGCTCCTGCAAATGATGCCAGAGGGATGGTGGAATGATGGCATGGTTGGAGGGACCTCAACAGTGGATCTAGCCACTAAAGCCCTTTGACATTTGGGGCATTGACTTCATGGGATCCATCACACCCCTATCAAATGGAAAGGCATATATCATCGTCGCTGTGGACTACTATACAAAGTGGGTAGAAGCAGCAGCCATCGTCGACTATTCTTCCAACACTGCCACATGATTTGTCCAACAACAAATAGTTAATAGGTTTGGAGTGTCATGTGCACTCATTTCAGATAATGGAACTCATTTTATGGGTGTCACTTTTCAAAAACTCATGCAACGCTTAGGGGTAACGCATAAATTCACAACTCCCTATTACCCCCAAGCCAATGGGCAGATCGAAGTCACCAATAGAGAGATCACCAAGATCCTTACCTGAACCATCAGCAAATATAGGAGGGATTGGAGCACTAAGCTTAATGATGCCCTATGGGCCTATCGCTCCACTTGGAAACTTCCTGTAGGGTACTCTCCCTATGAGTTAGTGTACGGAAAGTTACCAACACTTCCAATTCAAGCCGAACTCCACACACTAGCCACTGTCAGTGACTTAGGCCTTAACCTCCCGCTAGCACAACGTGAACGACTGATCAATTTAAGTGCGCTAGATGAGAACAGATTAGTGGCCCTATCCTCCAATAAGATCCACAAGGCCTACTAAAAAAATGACATGATCTTAGGATTTAGAAGATCACATTCAGATGTGGAGACAAAGTGTTGTATTGGAACTCCTAACACATATCCCAGGCAACCAAGTTTCATATATTGTGGGAGGGACCTTACATTGTTTCTGAAACCTTCCCATCCAGGGCCTTGTTCATCCACAAACCTGCAGACCCCACCAGAACACAGTTAGTCAACAACCAACAACTAAAACCTTTATGCGAACTCCACTTAATCAGTATAATCACCTCATCATCACCAGGTTAGCCACACTCCATTTTTCGTGTCTCCTCCTTTCCACCCAATCATGGAAAAGACCATCATCCCTACTAATCCATTCCACTACACCCCTCACCACTTTGTCATTTTTTGTTTTACATTTTTTGTTTTACAATTTTTTTTTCACCATCATTTATACCTTTGTAACTTATTTGTACATTTTTTC
Source organism: Gnetum montanum (assembly GCA_015680685.1). Taxonomy (NCBI): domain Eukaryota; kingdom Viridiplantae; phylum Streptophyta; class Gnetopsida; order Gnetales; family Gnetaceae; genus Gnetum; species Gnetum montanum. The sequence goes on along the minus strand of MNCI01029740.1, from coordinate 155,738 downwards.
CTTTCTTTACTTATTTTTCATTTCTTTGTGAATGTTTTATTTTTTCACGGAATTGCTAATCTGTTGTCTTATTGTCTTTAGATGTCTGGCACGGATGATTTTCGTTGCGATGGGTAATGTACACTCGTCTACCTAGTCGTCTAGTTTCTACCCTCGCATGGTTATTTTTGGACTTTACATCTACTTTCTGCTCATAAAATCAGTAGTGAGTTCATGTCATCCACCAATTCAACCACTCTGTGGTTTTCCTTCTGTTGCAAACATGCAACCCCTTCACTCAACAACATTTTAATTAATGTGTGACTTGTGTAGTTTCTGGACTCAAGAATGACCCAATGGTTTGAGTCGGGGGTGACTTCAAGGGGAATGCAATATTTTTTGCTCTGTTCTATCCTATGAGGTTGTTGGTATGTCCTTATGGATTTCCTACTGCTCCACATCCTTCTCTCCATGGAAGCTTCTGGGAAGTTCGACCTTGCATGGTGTGGTCCTCACCAAAAAAAAACATGAGGATTCAAAGCACACCCCTTGGTTGGATGCATGCGAACATGCATGGGTCTTTGCATGGTGTGGTTCCCTCAAAAAAAGAAAAAAAATTATATCACTATGTTGGAATTCAAAGCACACCCCTAGACTGCCTCTAACGGGCCACCATCCTAGTTATGGGACTTCCTTAGTCCCTTCTAACTTCATCCCGTTCCACTTCCTTCCTCTTATGTTTGTTGGAGTGGTGGTTCTCTGTGGGGTCATTCTTGCTTTCTTGGGGGATGGCCAGGACTTCGTCTATTGTTGTGATGTCACTAAATGCAGATGGTTTTGGGTTTGAACTCAAGAACAATTCTATCAAGTCACTTAACCACATTTACACATGGGGTTTCATGTGATCGACGATCGGAATACCATTCTCTCATCTCTCTCTCTTCACCCCATTCTCTCCATCCCCCACCTCACTATCTATTTTATGTCGTGAACATGTGTTGTGGTATCCATGGGTTTCCCATGCCTTGGAAGAATCTCTTGGGTTGGAGTCTTACCTGGCAAACACCATGTTCGAGCCCTAGGGCCCACGGACCCCAGTGTTGAGCGCTATGTAGGGGCTACTAATGCTATGGCCTGCTATGGGGAGGACCCACCTGCATTTCCTTGGTCCCACTTGTTAAGTCTCCCACCCTTTGGATTTCATGGTTGACTAGTTTTCGGGTCCCATCATTCAATTTATTCCCCGTGGAGTTCTTTTTGAGTCTGGTTCTCCTATTTTTGTCTCTTTTTCACACTTAATTACCTTCCTCATGTCCTTAGCCATGTCCAAGCCTCTCACCTGCTTCAACTACCCCATTTTGGTGTTTCAAATTCATCATTTCGGGCTTTTTCAAGGTTAGTCAACACTGGTCAATGGGTAAACACCCCTGTGTCAATAGGGCCCTGTCAACGCATTCACTACGTATACGCAGCCTCGTTGACGTAGCGCCTAACCCCTATATATACCCTGCCGCACTTTGCCATTTTTCATCATTTGGGGCCCAAATTGAGGGGATTTTTTACCATTTTTTCTACATAACCTTTCCCAATGCACCTACATTCCACCGTGAGTCCACATCAATCGAATCCTTTCTCTTTTTCTGCACCCAAAGGTATGCTCTCAGTCATGTGGGGGATGTGCCTATGTGTAATTAATTAATTAGTTGGTTAATTACAAAAACTTTGGCCCTAACCCATAAATTAACGCTCCAGAAGACTTAACAGTGTGCTTGTGCCAATAACATAACTTGGTCAAATTGAGAAGGTATATACGGATCACCTTAAGCTACTTATGAACGGTCTAATGGGTGGTTATGTTTGATTTGAAATGGCACCCAAACCAAGGCACCCAAGGGATGAAGGACTGTCACAACCAAGGGACAAGCATCCATGCACAAGAAGGGGGTGATGTGTGCAACCGCTAGAGCATGTCAAGGGCTTTCATGCAATAGGGCCATTCTTTGAAAGACTTGACATGGAATCTATTCATCAGATTCCCAAAGAGGAGATTCTCAATGAGCAATCGCTTGGGGATGAGACTCCCTGGGTAGCACCACAGCTTGAGGTCACCCTGACCCAATCCTACCTTGATGCTATCATGCCACACAAGATGCAACGAATGGTCCTTCAAGAGCTAAATTTTGGACCATTCCTCGAGAACACGCCAGAAGACATGAGGCTCCAACTGCAGAACTCTCAATGTGGCCAATCATCACAACCAATGGTGAATGGTACTTAGGAGAAACTTACCTCTTCTGGATGAATTAGCAACCAGGGTCTAGAGTACAAATCAAAGACATTTATGTATCTTACTCTTTAGAGGTGATAGCGCAGGCTCTGGGGTTGCCCGAAACTAGGGCAAATGTGGAAATTCCAAAATAGGTCGATCTAGAGGTAATGGTGCAATGGAACAAATGGTGCTATGGGGTAGAGTGTAAGGAGTTTGGCTCCCTAACCATGACAAAAAGAGTGTATGCAAAGATCACATCTTATCATATGAACCCAATGGTAAGACCTAGTAAAATCACCGCCTTCTCCACTCATGCGTGTGCCGCCTTGAGTGGGAAATTTCGCATGAGTCTTCCATAGCTGTTGTTTCTGGAGATTGAAAAGAGGTTCGCTAAGAATGAACATGGAAGACGAGCTTTCCCATTTCCCTACCTAATTTGAAAGTTGTGCAAATAGGCAAGGATAGCATGATATTCCAACGATGTAATCCAGTGTGCCTCAATTGCCTCATGGAAAGATATGATGAAACACAGAACTCGTGCCACCACACAGACAGAGGAGGAGTAGCGACCACTTCCACCACATGCACAAACAATGTAGCTGGGCTTGCAAAACATAGTAGAATACATCCGCAAGATCTGGAAAATGCTCTTGAGCCAGCAAGAGCAATCTAGCAGGATTGGTGGAGGAGAAGACCCTTCGGTCTATCTCCCTACCATGAGCCACCTGGAGAAAGTGGCTCAATTAGTTAGCTTGCTTGAAAGGGTAGGGCTGATATTCTCTGCCGCCTGAGCATAAGTTCCAACCAAAACAAATTTGAGCATCCAAGATGTATCAACATCAATCCAACAGTTATTCCCTAAAATCTCAGGGAATGCTACTACCTTCTTGGTATGCTTGGAAGATGGTGAGGAGGCGATGTTCCTGGTGATGCGGCACCAGGAATAGGAAATTGCAGCTGAAGTGGTTGCTGACATAATTTCTATGGCTCTTAATGCATCAGCAGCACCTGTACCAAACATTCATTGACTGTAGGATGTATAGGTATCTATCAAAACCTCATGTAGCTAGATTGACGTAGCCCAACATGAAGAGCTATTGGACCAACTGGTGGGAATCAGGCAATTACTTCGAGATGTCTTCGACCTTTTGGACAACATTACTACAACCTAGTTGGAGCTACTCTCGAAAAGGGGCAAGAGCATCATTTTGGAAGGGCAACTTGAAGCTTCTCAAGTTGCTTATCAATGCTTGGCAATAGAGGTAGCCCAATTAAGAGCTCAACTTTCTGATCCATCCATCCTCAACCGCAAAATAACTAGGGATGAAGCCTTTTAACAGCTTCAACTTAGGCTTCAGATCGTTGAGGATGTGCGAGAGACAACGATCCTTGACAAGTTCGTAGTAGATGCCCAAGCATATAATTTAGAAAAGTACTTAGCAAAGGTTCTCTAGGACAACGTATGGCTGACTATAGAGGTTCATCACCTACGCAATGTTGGTGCAAAAAATGAACACATGAAACCTTTCATCCACTAATAGTAGAAAGAGCTAGCCAGGGTGAATGCTAACATAAGAAGGTTGGCTACTGAAAATCAAAATCTGTCAATGAAGGAGGTTTGAGCATTGCAACAGAAGTCTGCAATTGAAATTTTCGCTTGGAAAAATGAGGACCTAAAATTTGAAAAAGTTAAAAATCATTACAGGGACCAAGTGGGATTGTAGAAGGAGGTAAATGAGAAACACATTCAAGTCGCTAAAGCCAAGATGAACCAAGTGCTCCAGAAGCTTCGAGAGGGAGGCGATTTATGGCATTCTATCTTCGATGGGTTGAACACCTATAATAAAGTAGAAATCCATTTGAAGGAGCTACAGATTGAAGAAATGAAAAAGTACATGGAGTTGGCCAACCTTCGATATGCAAACCTGGCTATGCTCATAGCTAGGAGACTGTGGTCAGAATTGGATAAATAAGTGGCTACCTCATATTCCCTATACGAGGGAGAGTTCCAAGTGCACAAAGCAACAAAGCAAAAGTGGCAAATGGAAAACACGGAACTTGAGGTTCTCCACACAAGCTTTGAAGGCCAACGTACTATCATGGAGGACCTGGGGCAAGGAATGAATGACTACCAGCAGTTGTAGGCATCAATTCGAGCGTTTGACATCGAACGCAAGCAGTTCGTAGCCTAGTTTGTCAACATGAAAGAACTCTTTTCGGTGTTGCCATGCCCTTGGGAAGTTCTAGCTCCAGCACACATTAGAGAAGCTTCTTGGACCGTGAACGACCCCAGAAGCAAAGAAGAAAAGATGAGGGCTCTCTTGGAGGCTTTTCGGCTACCTCCAGAAGTTGCAGTTGCCATAGGGCAACTGTCATTCGCACTACCACTAGCACATGGACCAGAAGCTAGAGAAGGTCTATCAGAACCACCACCCCCAGGGACGGTGTGATCTTCTCCAACAATTTTGTGCATCATCCTACATAGCAGAGGCTCCAGGACCAACAAGGTGTTTAATTTTGGCTCTGAACACTGCCATTTTTGTAATATGTCCTCCTTTGTAACTTGGGCACTTGGTCAATTTCATGTTGTGTCATGTGTGTGTCATGTATGCGTTTAGGTTATGTATGTTGTAAATAAGAATCCATACCTTCCAATTTGTAAAGTAACTTGTGGATGAGTTTTTTCTTAGTCGTGGGGGTATGATGAAGTGTCATTAAGTCAATGCATCAATTGGGCCGTGTAAACGCAGTTGCACCGACAGGGGCCCGTCGACGTAGCCTTCCTGCGTCAACATGGCCCCATTTACACTACCACCTATCTCAGCCTATAAATAAGAGGCCCTTTCGCTTTATTTAGGCATCTTTCAGTTAGTTGTAGCGAAGGTCTTGTAATTTGTTCTTGCATGAGATAGAATATTTTCTAAGTGCTCGTAGCAGGTGTAAGAAAAGTGATCGACTCTTTATTTGAGTGTTGATGTATCTGAGCCCATTGGTGTGAAGACAATAAAGAAAAACTATTCAAGCATTCCTTACAACATTTGGACTTAGCTATTTTATGCATTCAGTAGTTTAATATGTTTATGATTTGTTAATTACTTACTGATTACTTAGGTTTCTGTTATTATTATTTCAATCGCTATTATCCATTCATAGTTTGTAAAGGCCATAAGTACAACCATCTCGAATGTAAATTAAACACTTGGTAAACCTAGTGACGCTTAACGTCTAATAACCCAGAAGTGTGAGAGGATGCTCAAAACGTGCTCAAAATATGGGACCAGTTACTTATGCTAGGAATAGTTAGAATATAAGTTAGGATAATTAGAGATTAGATAATAGTTTATTCCCTACTTTTTATACCTTAAATTAGCCACCAAAAGATATGCAAAAAGCTATAAAAATCATCATCCTTAATCTCACTTAACCATTGTAAAGAGGACATCACAAGTGAGATTAGGAAGATAGCGACCATTCTAACTCAAGGTTTCACTGGCTAGAGTCTGGTGTATGTTAAGTACTTACAGTCTACAAAATTTTACCAGTTCACGTGTGAACACTCGTGATTCGTATGGTTGGGCATAGGGGTACCTAGCCGCTCATAAGATGTCTTATGTAAGCTTAAGACATCTTGGAGGAGACATCTTGTTTTGGGACAAGATGTCTTGTCTTGGTGTGAGACATCTCCTATTTTGAGGAGACATCTTGCTTGAGATGAGGCTTCTCAGCAAGGAAGTCTTCTATTAGTATAAGACATCTTGATAGTTTGCAAGATGTCTTCTTTTGAAGTTAGAACATCTCATATTCTTGTGTTGTTCTCTAGTTCCTTACATCTCTCAGACTCTAACATTCTAGATTATCAATTCTTGTTTTATTATCGATCTTCATGAAGTGCCAAACTTTTCTTCCTTAGGCCTACAAGTTTCTTATAAATTCATTGACAAATTTTTCATTTTTAATATTTTGACATATCAAAAAAATCAACACTTATTTCTTTTCCTATGATTTATAAACCAAAATCATGTAAATAATCTATCAATATTTATGATATTTTTATATTTTCTTATACATTCATATAGTTAAATATCTATTAAATAAATTTCCCTTTTAAAATCTATCAAATATGATCTACATCCATTACTACCACTTTTACTATCATCCAATAATTCTCCTTACTAGTTTATAAAAATATTGACATCATTACACTTTAACCTAACATACTAACATGGAAAAAAGAAACCTAAGTTTATGACATGATTCTATGTACTAATATAAAATTAAATATTAATTTATATATAATCCTAAATCATCTTAGGATTACTTGTTACATAAGAATATAGTTAATGTTAATGGTATAATTTACTAAAGTTTAAATTCAATCACATAACATATAAACATAATATGACATCAAAGAGTATTCTACTCAATCTAGAAATTTCATACAATTGTAATTACATATATATTTCAAAAATTCATGAATAAAAAAGCATTCATATATGTGAAATTTCATAGAGATTTAAAAAAATGGTATCTTTCACATGAATCTCTACATAAATGTAGGATGTGAAACACCACTGAATTCAGATGACAACACTTTAACAACAAATTTGTCTAAGTGTCAACACAAGATGAATTTTTCTAAGTGTTTGGCCCATGCTTCCATTGCTAGGGCTATGCTCTAGAGCATAGTCAGCATAGCATGCAGTACAGAACCAAATTTGCAAAATTTTCTAATTGTTGATAGCAGTTGCAAAATTTTTCTAAGTGTTGTGCAATGCTCCCATTTTCCCTACTATGATCTAGAGTGTAGCCAATGTGGCATGAACTTAAGTGGCCAGTTTTGCCTAAGTTTCAAGCTAGAAGCTATCAAGCTAGCTCAATATGGAAGAGGCATTTTGGTAGGTTTTCTAACTTCTAAAGTTGCCCCTCCTACTACGTTGTAGAGCATATCCTAGATGAATATTGTAAGTTTTGTCAATTTTTTCTAAGTGTCAGTGCTACACCCTCACTTTTCTTACTATTCTCTAGACTTTAGCCAACATTGGACCTCAATTTTTGCAAAACTTGCCTAACTATTGGGCTAAACTCCAAAGTGTAGCTAGCGTAGCCATGTAGAATAGCCTCCAAAAGCTTTCAAAGCTCAACACTAGTCTCCATCCTAACTCTAGCACCTCTCCAACAAGCAAGATTAGCAATTTTCATCCCCTATTTGTCCTAAGATTGTACCTATGCTTGACCCCACTCAAAAGAGGGGAAAGCATAGTCCTAGAGTGTAGCCTCTAAGTTGCACTATTTTGCACTATTTGTAGGTACATTATGGTCTTTTTAACTTTGGCACATGTAATCTTGGAAACGTAGTCACTGTTTGGTAGTCTCTTGAGTCTAGTGAAGCACACCAGTGCATAGCACCATTCTGCTCTAGTGGGAGCATAGCTGGGATCAGCATAGCCTCAACTACCCCCTCTACCATGTGGTGCCTAATCCACACTTCACATCAACCCTAACCCTAGAAATACCCCTATGTTTTACATGTTAGGGATTGGTTGGCAACTTCATTTCATAGTGGAAATTTTTGAAGCATCTTAGTATTGACACTCTTGCATCTGAACATCCTTAACACCTTGGTAAAACCTTGGGATACCTTGGTGACACCGAAGCACATTGCAACCTACAAGACACCATGGAAACCAACCTAGTAGGCCCAAACGTCACGGCATACATTAGTTTTCATAGCTTGGAAATCCTAGAGACTATGACTATGCTACATACTACACTTGTCTATATGTCACGTACCTCCTCACCTCTCTTTTGAAATTGCTACGCTCCCTCCATTTGGGGAAATTCCATTCTTTCTCTCTCAAAAACCATTGCATTTTCAAGTAGTTTCTTTGGCATTTAGCATCACAGTCACTTTTTTTTTCTATTTTGCATGTATTTGCACATTTGCACCTTTGTGTTCATACTAGAAAACCCTACTATGTTCAAGCTTAGTTGGTCTCAGTACCATTGAAAACATTGTGCGTACCCTCTAGAACTTATTCATCAAAACACTCTGTAAGTCCTAGTTTGATTGAAAATACCATCCTAGGCACTCTACCTCTATTTTTTCCCTCCAGTGATGGTTTTTTGGATGGGTTGAAGATAGGGTTGTACTGTGGTTATGGACCCCCCAACGTGACTATTCCAACCACTGATGTTTTTAGTCACTATAGTTTTCTAATAGTAGAAGGAGGGCTATGCTATTTCCTTTTGTGTTTAGTGGTAGTCATGTGTGTTCTCTACACCTTTGTTACTAGCTTTGGGCTAGCATAGACTAGACATCCCTATGGACCTGTCATGGCAATAACTAGATCATAGGCCAATGTAGGAGTTTTCTACAAGTTGGTTGGTGTAGATTGAACCTAGTTGTCAGTTCCCCTAGAACCCTATTGGATGAAAGTGAAAGTGTATCTTTGGCACTTAGCCAAAACTCTGTGTGCTTACGAGAGCATAGTTGGCTCTTAGCATGAGAGCGTAACAAGCCTCAACATAGAGAGTGTAGCATACCAAAGTTAGTTTTTTTTTTTCAACAACATTTTTAGACTTAGCCATTTTCTTAGCATTTTTCAACATCTTCTTACTTAGACATTTTTCAATGTTTCTATACTTAGTTTTTTTTTAGTATCCGCAAATTTTGCATTCCTTACATAGCATCATGAATCCTGAGCAACCCTAGACCTCCACCCTAAGCATGATTGTTCTTCAACTTGGTAAATGGGAGATCATAATTGATCTTCCTAGGATCAAGGGCTCTACCTTGGTGGAGAGGCAATTACTTAGAATATGCAACTAACCTCCCAAGTACATGGTACTTGATGATGAAAAATATAACTTCCTTTGCATGAAACTCCAAGAGGGTCTATCCCTAGACCACCAAGAAATGGATATCAAACAAGGTTATGAAATCATACACTAGAATGGAAGGAAGTACTTCCTTACCCCCAATGATTTCATTTTGCTCACTAAGACCTTTTGGTGGTTACTTGATCAAATTGTTTGACTAAGTGGGTCAAATGAGCATGACACGATAATTGATTATGAGGAGCCCCTATAGGATGGATAGGATGAGTTCAAGGCTCATTCAGAGAATGAGAATCTCTTTTATGCCTCTTTCTAGTAGGCTACCTCTAGTTTCATCCATCAACAATCCCAAACATCCACCTTCTGTCATATGGTTACATCCCCTTTGTCACCACCTAGGTCCACCCCTATGATGGTAAGTCATCAAGTGCACATGCATTAGGGTGCAGGACTATCTATCACCCCAACCATTGTACATCACATGCATTAGGGTGTAGGGCCATCTACCACCTTCCCCTTTGCAATGTCTACACAATTTGCATGATCCTTCCTACCAACATCCATCATGCCCACACAGCCTTACATGCACCTATGAAGATGTCCCAACTAGCACTGACTCAGGTGTCAAACATTCTGCCTATCCCATTGGTGCCCCCTACAATGGTGTAAGCTACAACTGCATGGTGGGCTCCAACCTTTATGCCCATGGCACAACACACATAGTAGTACATTCAACAACACATGTAACAGGCATTGCATGTGGTTGCATAGCCCACAATAGGGTCATGGGTCACTCAAGCAACATAATGGGCAACACAACTAATGCAACCTACTGCACCCACTCCAAGCTTGGACCAAGCATTCTAGCTCATCTAGACACTCATTGAGAAGGTTAAGAAGCTCAAAGCCTCCTCCTCTGAAATGGTCCACATGATGGACATTTACCAGGATGACCTGATCAGTCCTTTGGTCCCATCACTGACCCTACCTCTTGGGATCCAACTTTCCTAGTTCACTAAATATAATGGTGAAGGGGATCCTAATGCCCATCTAGTGACCTTTTGTTCTGAATTCCTTCTATTGCAAGCATGGCCACTCGCAATCATTCATGTGTTTGCCATGTCCTTGACCAGCAAGGCACTAGACTAGTACTACACACTCCCTAGGGCCTACATATCTTCCTTAGAGGAATTGCTTAGTTAATTCATCACTTGCTTTAAGTACAACTTGAAGCTTGAGGCAACCCTAGATTAGCTAATGAAAATTAAGCAGGGTCACTTAGAGCCTATACAAAAATTTATCTAGTGTTGGAGCGTTGCACTTAATGAAATTCATGATCCCATCATGGAAACCCACCAACTGGCCATTTTCAAAGGTGCAGTGAATGACTTCATTAAGTTAAAGCTATACTACCTTGCCCCACACTCCTTGAGCCAAGAATTTGCTCAAATGAAGAGCATCTAGGATGTGGCAGAAGATAGTAAGGACTCAGCCTACATGGGCTACAAAAATGTGCATGTAAAAAAAGACAAGGAAAAGGGCAAGGCAATCACAGCCATTGCAATGGTGGTTAATGAGGCCAAGTCAAACAATGCCAAACCAATGGCTAAGGAACATAAAGCTCTAGCTAGCAACAAGGCATCTAGCTCTAGCACTACAACAATGAACTAATCTGCACCATTGGTGGCCATAGGATAAGTTACCCCAAGGCCAAACTTTGAGTGCAAGGATTGCTCAAAGTACACAATGTTACCCATCAAGCCATTGAAGCTCTTTGTACAATTACTTAATGCTAGGTACATTTAGTATAAGCAAATATATGAAGATGCTTACAAGCACCATGATCACTACTGCAAGCTTCTCATAAACTCCTCAATAGCTACACCAAATGAGCCTCTAGTCCCTATGCATTTCAAGTTGGACCAATTCTACCATTACAACCAACTACCTGACCATGACAAAGACTTCTGCATAGCCTTATGGGATGACATACAACACATGATTGACCAAGGCCAACTAGTTCTTGATGCAACCAACCTAGTTTTCCTAGAAAATCAATCAATGAAGGTCTACAAATATCCTCTTAATGCAAGTGGTGCAGGCTATGCTATCAATGCCATCAACATTGATGATGACTTATAACTAGCATAAGAACCATTCATGGTTCATGTGCCCTTTGGTAACATTGGGCTCTCCTCAACATCAACTAGTTTGAGGTTTTCTTTTGTCATCAGAGCATCACCTTGGGCATCCATGATACCCTTTGTGGTTAGGGCCCCATAGTACATTGCAGCGATAGCAACCCAGACACCTTTTGTCATTAGGGTGCCTCAACATGTGGACTCCTTACCTACTCAGAGTTTAGTGGTGGGGATTGCATCTTACCATGCTTGCCCAAGGCCTCATCTTGCATATAATAACAGGTAGTCTAGATGGTAGCCCAAGAGGCCCAATGAGCACCTTGCCAACAAAATGATTAGGGAATGCCTAAAGCTAGGTCTATCTAAGCCTATCCCCTTATCTTCTATTCTCATGGCCACGTCAACTAAAATAACCATTGCAAGTAACTAACAATCAAGCACTAAGGCTTAAAAGTAAGCAAAATAAGCCCAAATCTCCTCCTCGGGAGATCCATCTCCTAGGCCACATGAAGGAGATGAAGGAAAATAAAGCAACTGACAGTGATAAGGATTTCCTAGATGCATTGGCACAAGTCAAACAAGTGTTGAAATAAAGAAACAAAAAATTGAGCCTATACAACTTGGTCATGATCTCCTCCACTCATCATGATGCATTAGTTCACATGTTGACCTACATTCCTATTAAGGAGGATATCCCAGTAGATGAGCAAGCCATCCATGTTGTGATGCTTTCCTCTATACCACAGGAATCAGGTTCAACATCTCTAGAATTTTGTGATGAGGGGATTAAGGTTGATCTTGAAAAGGGTCAGGTCATCATCATGCCAATTTTCATAACAATCCATGTAGGGCAATGCAAGATTCATAGGATGCACGTCAACAATGGGATGGCAACTAACATCATCCCATTCCTAGTTGTTGACCAACTTGATCTCACAAACCAAATCTAACCCTTGAAGATAACATTCCTGAAGTTCTTTAATGGGTCATGCGTTGTTGTAAGGGGGATGATCATGATAGCTTTCATGGCAGGGAAGTAGTTCCCCACAACAGCTAAATTCATTATCATTGAGGAGATGCTTGGGTTCAATTTGATCGTAGGAAGGCCCTAGCTAGCCTAATTATGGGCTATCTCCTCACTCATCCATCAAGAAATCCACCTTCCGTATGAAGGTAAAGAAGTGATTATACATGGTAATAATGCAACCCCTCCAACCATCAACAACCTTAACATAGAACAAGGGTCAAAGGTAGAGTTCTCTGATGACACACTGCCTATAAAGGGTGAGGGAAAACTTTATCTAGAAAACCCACTCCAGAAATCAAAAGAGGCCAATGACTTCCTTGAGGAAGCTCTATGGGTGAAGTTACCCTTTAGCATCATAGACGAGGGTCTAGGCAAATATTACCTCATGCTACCTAGGCCCTATGTACTCCCTAACCCAGATCAAATTTGAAAGAAACTACATGACTAAGGCATCCCCTTAGTTCATCATGTGCTAGGTGCCTACCTTCCTTCAACCTCTACATGCTTTGTTTGCCTTTTTCTTGCACATTTACATTTTGCATCATTGCTTGTATATTACATCATTTTCTTTGTTACACATTCATTCCTTTTTTCTATGCATTTTTGTTTAACTTTCTTACACATTAAAAAACACTAAAATACATAAAAATCATCAAATTTAAAATTTCAAAAAAATTACATATGGCCTACCATGGCCTAAAACTGGCCACCTTCCTTGCAATGCCATGGCTCAAAAAGGCCTTAAACTAGCATACGACCGACTATATCTTAAAACTAGCAACCCTTTTTCTTTCATTGCATTAACCTAAAATGGTCTAAAACTATCACTATGTCCCACTGAGGCCCTAAACTGGCAACACCTTATCTTTTTATTTGTGGCCCAAAATGGCCTTAAACTAGCAATAGTCATGGCCAAGAATGACCCTAAATTAGCAACGACCCTCCTACCATGGCCTTAAACTAGAATGAGGCTCATAAAAGGTCTAATCACATCAAACTACTATGTTATTACCATGTAATACTTAGCAAGATAAATACAAAACTCTACATAATATGCAATCCACATAGAAAAAATAGTTTATCATTACATCTTCATTAATCCATCAAAAAAAATACATAGAATGACTATACAGCAAAAATGACCAAAGAATGCAAGATTGCCCAATAGCAAGGCTACATCAGGACTACTCAACTGGTGGTGTTTGGTGGGCCTACAACATTGCCTGGTTCCTGCTCAAAGCAATGCAAAATAGTAATCTGGTCAGTGAATGCACAACATGTAAAACTAATGTAAAAAGCACAAGACAATAAAAAACAACTAACCTAAGAGGGTCCCACATCTATCTTTGGAGGCAATCTATTAAGGCCATCCTTTAGGCATTGGAAGATTTCAACCTCTAATAGCTACATCCAATCTTCTTGGCTGAATTCAATACCCACAAGGATCTTTCCTTTGTCCACAGCATCTCCATCAAAAACATGGCAAAAGAGACCTCCCCTAAAGGCATAACAATCTACCTCTCTGGAGATCCACTCACCACTATGTGATGAGTGAATAACTCATAAGCCCATGTCCTACCTATTGCTTCAAGGAACATATCATGGTAACTGTGTTCGATGGACTCCTCCTTGTACCATTTAAGGTATGTGTTTCACTCATTCTTGTAGTGGTTCTTGTGGTTCTTCTAAGTCTACCCCCACTGATACACCTTTGCACTATAATCCTTCCAATCTTGGTTTATTTGGGTAAGTAAGTCCATTTACAACATCTGCTTGATGATCTTTCTAGTGGCCTCATTCTTGCCCTATTTTGCTAAGTAGTACCTAGCATAGTCAATCTTGGTTGTCTACCAGGCACTATCCCCTTGCATGCAAGCCACAAGGAAATCATAATGGAACTGCAAGTCCCTCATTTTGGAATCCTAGCTCGTAACCCTATCTTGGAGCTCATGTACCTACTTCCATAGGTACTCGTTAGTGTGTCTACAAACCCATAACACTTTCACATACAAAAGTGCATACTTACTCACCACCTCATATACATGGCAGGGCACTTGCTCCACCCAGGGAGAAACTTAGGGATGACATCCACCCTAGCCACCTTACTCAGATCCTCGTAAATCTTAGAACTTGTTGGCATATAACAAGCGAAACAACATTAGCCACATACTAAGCATCAAATTAGTAAAGCAAGATAAACAAAGCAACATCACAAGCATACCAAGCTTGGGATCTGCCTATTGTAGGTAATCCACCATGTCCTCAATTAGACCTTCCATGAAGGTGAACTTTTCAGGTGCCTCTACCCATGGCTCCATGCAATAGGTAGAGGTGGATGTTGGACTGTTGGTAGGTATCTCTATAGTTGCAATGTAATAACATATTTAGCATTAATCAAATAGCAAAAGATGTAAGAGTAGAAAGAGAGCAATAACAGATGGCAACACAAAGCACATACCTAGCAAACCCTTAGGTGTAAGAGTAGGAGGATCATCTAGCTACACATCATCAAAAAGGTTGTCAAAATCACCCTTATCAGGGTGAAGCAGTCCCTCCTCCTCCAACTACTGGATAACCTCTACAACCTCATGCAGCTCCTCCTCTTGTGTTTTTCCTTCCTTATTTTGAGGTAGGACCTCCTCTACTACTACCTCTATTGCTACCTTGGCAACCCTCTCACCTAATTCCAACAATTCAGACACATGTCAAAGTTAGCATGTTAACACTTAGCATAATATAGCATAGCGTAAAAAAAACAAACATAAACACATAAACACATAAAATGCAAAAATAAAAATGCATCCAAATAACTTATACTAATCTACAACATCGATGCATAAGTCATAAAAATTTAGGCAGATCTTCTTACTACTTTCCTTCTCAACCTCCTGTGCAAGCTCCTCTAGGGGACGTGGCCTCTTAATCGTTATCTTAGATAGTCTCACCATCTCAACCATGTAATGCTCTACCCTAGCTATGTTCTTGGTACCAGTTGATGGGGGCTCACCTGCACTCTCATGTGAGTAGTGAGATCACCCTAAGGAACATTTAGTCATTATAAAAAATGACTCACCAATCGCCTCTGGGGGGGGGGGGCCCTACACTCATGTGTTAGCAAATAGATGCTTGATCCATGGATTTGAAACCTATGTGCAGTCCTACACCACCCATTTCCTATCCTCACAAACCATTAAAAACTTCGCAAATCTTCATAGGCATCTTGCAAAGAATGCAAAGTGCACTTGTGACCTTGCCTGGAGGTTGTGGTGCAACTTGAGGATCTCGACATGCAGGCTACTGGCAAGGTGAGAGGCCTAATTGTACCTTGTGTCCTCCTCCAGCATGTTCCTCATCACTTAAGCCTACTCCACCCTAAGGATTTTTCCTTCGGAGAGAAACTTTGAAAACACACGGGCACAAAAGAGAGGGTAAAGCTCATAGACCATAAGCACCTGCATGTTCTTAACAAGAATGCCTTTGCAAGATTGAGAAGTACCTAGCCACTCCTCAATATCACCTTAGTGGTCCACCTCTCTATTGGTCTTATCAATGACCAATGGGCCATTAGAGGGGAGGCCAAGGAGGTTTGCAAAGCAGTCCTCAGTGAAGTCCAAAACCACTCTCACACAATGTACCCGCATGAAAAAGTGATGAGCATTATTGTTAAAGGAATTGATAATGGCAACCATTTCAACCACCAGGATGCCTGGATAGGGGCCAAGAAAAGGTTCATTAGCCCAACCTGCATAAATGTACTGGTCAGCTTTGCTAGGGCCTCATGGCACAACCAATGTTGTGCACCCTCAACATTCCCATACTTCATAATGAGGGTGGCCTCAATGTGGCCTATAGCTACCACTGTAACCTCTCTCATAGCAACTACAACTACAATATAGGCAAGGCAAAGAAAAAAATGCTAGCATCATGCAAAAAGGCAAAGTAGCAAACACACAAGAGCAAAGTAATAAACTACTTATGTAGGAAAAAAGGTGTGCATGATGGTGGTGGTGGAATCAATTCCTCTTTGATGCTAGGTACACTATCCACCCACTCTATATCCAACTAGCCATGGATCCAACACTTCTCATAAGCTTTCAGATACCGATGATGGTATTCTACCAAGTTGGACCCAATCTACTTGATCACCCCCACATGAGCACTCTTGTAGGATGAAAATTTCTATAGGGTAGTGTAAGTCAAGTTTAGAGCGCCCTCCTCATCATGTGGGCTATGCTCACCAATGCTAAACCTAGCAACAAACATGAGTAGTTAGCACCTTTGTATGAGCCAACAGCCAAGCAAATAATGAAAAACTTATAAGAACACTTATCCTCTTACACAGTACACTATCCCAGGTGGGTTCTAAAATAAGGTATGCACATGCTGAGCAATAAAGAGAGTGTTTCTCTTACTATAACAACTAAACTTTGGCATTTTCTAGATCCTAAACAAAGGCCTAATGCCCCTTAGACCTTGACCTAAGCCTCCTACTTTGCCATCACTAGTAGTAGGTTTATTGGACATGAACCTTAGAATGCCCTAGTTTGCCCCAAGTAGCAATGTCTCCTTGATGACACTAGTAGCTTCCACCACTAAGTGTGACCACATCATCATACTAAAGTATTAGAGTAGGAATTCTAGGAATTCGCATGCTCTTGGTTGGAACCATACCACCTGGTGATCCAACTATGTGTCTAGTGTGGATGTGTTCGGAATGGGTTGGCTCATACAGTAGAGGATGCCAACGCGCTTCACCACAATGAGGATTGACTTCAATAATACCTTGCAACCACAAAAGCAACAAAAAGAAAGTGTTATTATACATTAGATGCACAAAAATACATTACATTACACTTAGCAAGATTAGCAAAGTTAACATAGAGTAGCATAATTTAGTAGAAAATATATCCTTGGGGTCTCCTTGTAGGCCTTGCAAGCATAGGATGTCAATACACACATTTGACATGCCTAGTGCTCACTAGGATACAACACTAACATAGCATTAGCATTTTGCTTTACATTTGCATGTTGTGGATTTTCTTCATTTGCATGTTTTGGTAGTTTGACATGTTCAGTCTACAAGTCTGGCATTTTGGCAAGGCTTTGGTACATGTCATGTTTTTATTTTACAGGTAGCATTTTAGCACTTTGCATCTTGCACTTAACATTTTTCTCATTAGGAATTTTATTGCTACATTTGGCAAATTTTTCAAATTTTTTCTAGCTTTGGGCAATGTAACCCAGGGTGTCTATGAAAAAATTCTAACTCTAGATTACCCCTCCTTGAGAGTGTAACCCAAGAAAATGAGAAAAAATTCTAACCATTAGCTACACTCCCCAAGGAATGTAGATTCCATAATCATGAAAAAATTTTCTAACTATTGGCTATGCTGAGTGTAGCCCCAAAAAAATAAAAAAAATTTCTAATGGTTAGGATCATAGCCCCATAACACTCACCAAAATGTTTTTAAAAGATAAAATAAGAAAACTAACTGCTACTCCCACTACTGCGTTGCACCCTCACCCTAGGCATTGTGCCCCATCATGGCACCACCGAGTCTTGTTGCACCCCAATGGTGTGCATTGAGGCACTCTTCATGGTTGTAACCTATCATGGTCCCTCCTACCCCTATTTCCCCACCACAATTACCATCCCTATGATCACATCATTTGCGCTACCCTAGCATTAGGTTGAAAACAAAAAAAATCTTCCTTCCATGGTGTTGTGTGCCCTGTGGCCCTCTTTTCTTTTCTCATTGGTCCTAAGACCACTTGCAAACCTCAATTCCTCTACCCTACGTGCCAAGAAGAAGGGGGAGGAGGGACAACAGGGGGTTCCATGACCCCTCATGCCTAGGGCTACCCTAGGCATGGCCACAAAGCCCTCATTTTTCTCCCTTACCCCTCATGCCTATGTTGTGGCCATAAAGCCCTCATTTTTTTACCCTTTCCCATGCCGCACATAGCACCAAGAATGAAACCCTTGCTCCACATAGCCATGGAACCCAAACACTCATGCCCACATAGTGTGTGCATAAAGGAAAGAAAAAAATGTACAAGCAAAATCCTCACCACTCCCAAATGCACTCTTTCCCCCTAGCTGTGTAGCCATGGTGGCAATGGTTCCTACCAAGGCAAGCCACCCCCAAATCCCAAAAGAAGCAAATGCAAAGGAAATTTTTTTTGCAAGGGTAGAGCATAGCAAGGTACCTAGTAGATGGTGGCTTCCCCCATTCCTCCATCCATGCTTGAGGTAGAAATCATAGAACTCACTCTCCCTTGTCCACATTGATGAGCCCAGGGTGCTAATGTTCACTTTAGTGTATCATGATTAGCTGTCATGGTTTGGGTGCTATGCTCTGACTTCACTCCTTGCTCCAACTTTGCTACGCTTTGTTACTTCTCATTTTCACTTCAGAAAATGATAGTTTGACCATGATGAAATGTGCATATATACCCTCTTAGGGTAATTAAATGTGGTACCTACCAAGATGGTGTTCCATACTTAGGCAAATTTTCCAAGTTTTTTCTTATCATAACAAGGGGATCGAGCATAACAAGGGGTGAGTATAAAAACTAGAGTTAAAAAAACCTTCCACACTTTTTCTAGTAATCCCTAGACTCAGAAATGTTTTTGAATTTTTCTAATTTCCCAATGAATTCCTAGCCTGAATCCACATTTCAAGCACTCCCAACCTTGCTTAAGCTAATGCGGTTTGCACAAACTCTGGTCCACTACAACCTTAAACTAGCAAACCATGATCAGCTATGACCTTAAACTGGAAAATTGTGCCTTTCTAAGGCCTGAAATCAACATACATACTTGCTTTTCCAACTTCACATTTACACACTTAGGTGAATTTTCATTACATTGCTTTCCTTACTTTATGCACTTTGACTTCATTTAAGATAGGTGCATCTTGACATTCTTTTTGGTTATTTTGCAAGATTCTTGGTAGGATTGCAACATGAGCACATGTGGGCATCTTCATTGACCATTGATCCTTATTAAGCCTCATGGTGACCTCACATGATGCATCAATACCAAATGCCTAGATCTTAAGCCTAGAGCTGGTGATGAACACACAACATCCATAGAGGCACTGCTAGATTAGCCAAACCATCTAGTCAAAGCAATAGATCTAGAGGCAAGAAACATCATTGAGGATCCCCTCATTTAAGTCTTTGTAGCAACATCTAGTGGCCAAATGAAAACATTAAAACTTAATTCCTTATTAGAGCCTCAACACACCAAGAGCATCACTAAAGTTCTCAACAACAACATCAAGGTGTTTTCATGGTCTTATGAAGATCTGCCAGTTCTAGATCCTTGCTTAATATAGTACAATATAATCCTTGATCCTTACATAAAACTAGTTAAGTAGAAATCCTACAAGGTTAGGCTTGAGGTGGCATTGATAGTCCATAATGAAATCACCAAGCTTTACAAAGCTAGTTTCATCCAAGTCATTAACTATGCAAATTGGGTCTCCAACATTGTGGTTGTACCTAAGAAAAACAAAATCATACACATTTTCATAGACTTCTGGGACCTAAACAATGCAACCATTAAAGACAACTTCCTATTACCTAGTATTGATAAATTGGTTAATACTATGACTAGTCATGCCTTGTTGTCCTTTATGGATGAGTTTTCTGGTTACAACCAAATTCAGATCAACTTAGAGCACAAACTCAATACTACCTTCATGACCCCTTGGGGTACATTTTGCTACACAATGATGCCTTTCAGACTAACCTATCAATGTGCCATGACATATATTTTCAGCAACTATTTGCTAGACTTGCTTAATGACTACATTGATGACATAACAGTTAAGTCCAAAATGGTAAATAACCATTTAGATGACTTAGACTATGTACTCAAATTCTTCCTTAGACATGACCTTAGGCTAAATCCTAAGAAGTGTGTCTTTGGTGTCAAAATGGATCACATGCTAGGTTTCGTAGTATTAGAAGTAGGCATATGCATTGACCTTGATAAGGTCAAGGTCATTATCAACTTAGCATTGCTACTTAACCTTAAGGAGCTACGTGGGTTGCAAGGTAGACTACAATTCATTTATAGGTTTATCACACAGTTGACTGACAAGTTGTAGCCAATGCAACATTTTCTCAAAAAGGGAGTCCACTTCAAATGGACTACTTTATGCCAAGAAGCATTTGACAACCTTAAAAAGGAGCTAGCTCAACTTCCTACAGTCTACCCTCTACAAGGAGATAAATCATTTTACATCTACCTTGCAACGTTCCACACATCCATTGCCTCTCTACTTTGCTAAAAGTGAGACAATGGCTCAGAGGTCCCTGTATACTACCTAAGCCATGCATTAGTGGCATAGGAAGAAAAATATAATGATGTGAGAAAAGAATTGTCTTACCTTAGTATTTGCACTTAAGAAGTGAAGGCACTATCTTTTCCATAGCCAAGTAAACATCATCTAAAAAAGCAATGTACTCTAAGCAATTACAACGAACATTTATGAGAGTAGTTGGATTACATGGTGGAAAGCAATAACCACAAATTTTGGCCTATACTACATAGCATAAGCATTAACTAAAGCTCAAGCAATAGCTACACAACTTACGGCTTCACCAATAAATGATCAAGCAACAATAGATTTAGAATTTTCAAATGAGCATGTTAGCAGCATAAGCCATGTGCTTGCCAATTTTGAGATAATATTATACTTTAATGACACTCCAACCTCTCAAGGGGATAGTGTCGCTACTGTAATCATGTTCCCCTCTAGGGAGATCTAACCCTTCGCTTATCACTTTGCATTTCCTTGCACCAACAATGTAGTGAAGTATGACAGTCTCCTTAAAGGCATCTTAGCAGCCTATAACCTAGGAATTCAAAACTTAGCAATCCAAGGTGATTCATAGTTAGTCGTTAACCAAGTTACAGAGGTTTATGCTTGTAAAGTCCAACACTTGCAACCTTACTATGACTTGGGAAAGCACTTGCTCAAATAATTTGCAACTATAGATATCCAACACATTCCCTACAACGAGAACATCATTGCTGACACATTAGCCACATTAGCCTTAAGCATTGCACTTAACATGTTTCATGCCTTGCTTGCCTCAGCAATGGATTACATTGATCCTATCACGCAAACAACCAATATTACATCTATAGCCACAACAAGCATGACTCATGCACAAGAATGCTACAATGACATTAAATCATACCTTCTACAGGGTAAGCCTCTACAACATCTAACCACTACTCAAAAGGATGCAATGAGAAAATGATCATGGTAGTATGTCCTTGTAGGTAAAAACACACTATGTCATAGATCCTATGATGACATACTACTAACTTGTGTTAGCAATAGTGAAGTGCAAATAATTGTTGGTCAAGTTCATGAGGGACTGTGTGGAGGTTACATAGCATCCAAGAAAATATCATTGAAAATCATATGCTTAGGCTACTATTGGCCTTACATGGAGCATGATTATGTCTCCAAGGTCAAGATGTGTGACGTGTGTCAACAGCATGGCAACTTAATGCATGTTCCACCTACTGAACTGCATATAAAGTAGATCACATGGTCATTCCAATGTTGGGGTTTGGATATCATAGGACCCATCATGCCTAAGTCCTCTACAGGACATAGCCTCATCATAACTATAATCGAATACTTTACCAAGTGGTTTGAGGCTAAGATAACATCACAACAGGTTTTCAAATTCATTCTTGATAACATAGTGACTCGATTTGGTCTACTCATGACTATACTCATAGACAATGGATCATAGTCTAATAGTGTAGAAACCAAAGCCTTCTGCAAACACCTTAGCATTAAGCATTCCTTTTAGTCACCATACTACCTGCAAGTGAATGGCCAAGTGGAGGCTATAAACAAGGTTATCATCAACCTTCTAAAGAATATGCTCAATAGCAGTACAATGGTGATGGCATGAGTAGCTAGTCTATGCACTATGGGCCTATCACACAACACGTAGAAAAATAATAGATAAGATGCCATATAGCCTTGTGTATGGGTCTAAAATAATTTTGCCTCTTAAATTGCACATCCCATCACTTCATGTGATCCTCTCGAGCTTCATTGATGAGGCTTCGAACAATGAGTTGAGAATCATTAACCTTGACTTTATAGAGGAGGAGTGCATGCAAATGCTTGACCTCATCGAATGGTATTAGGAAAAGCAATGGCAAAAGCACTACCACAATCAAAATCAACACTCAATTAGGAGAGGGGACTTAGTTCTCAAGGCCATCCATGAATTTGTGGATAAATTCTCAGCCAACTAAGAAGGTCCTTTCTTGGTCATTAAGACTTATAACAACGGAGCATTCAAGCTTACTACTCTAGAAAACAATGAGTTTGCCAATCCAATGAACCATTCGTACCTAAATTTTTACCACATCTACTATGTAGCACTACATCAACAGCAAAGCAAGGTAAGCAAGCATCTTCTATGATGTTAAATTGGCACAACAAGTCTTCTATGACTATAAACTAGCATAGGGTTTCCTTGGGCTACGATGTTAAATTGGCATTCACAACACACTTGATTGCTATGATGTTAAAATGGCATAGTAATTCTGCTATGACTATAAGTTGGCATAGCTCATCCTTGCAACATGATGTTAAACTAGTACAACATCTACCATTCGATACAATGTTAAACTAGAATAGTAGCAATCTTCTAGGACTATAAACTAGCACATCATAGTCTACCAGGATCTTAAATTGAGCTCATAGTCTACTAGGACCTTAAGCTAGCACAGCATGTGATCTATCAAGACCTTAAACTAGGTTCATACTTCAACATGCATGGATCAACATGCATAGTTCTCTAGATAAGTGAGCTTGAATACTTCTGATCCTCCATCATCTACCCACATCTCATGAGTAGGGTGGGGCGGGGCACTGCAATTCTAGAATGGAGTTCATGTCGTTAAGAGAAAAGACTCTAGAACATTTGTAGCATTACTACCCTTGGCATTTTTTTGATCCTTTGAAAATGCCCTCAGGCATTTTGCTAACCTTCTAGAACTACCGCCACCATTGCTAATCATACCATCCCCAAGTCATGCCAACAACATTACTAACCATGGGTATTTCATTATTGGTTGGAGCTCTCACCATCAACACCACCTGTTATAGTCCTAGTAGTACTATGGACTAACCACCATACTACCATCCTCCAGTCCTTACCATTGCCTGGGCTTGGAAGTCCATCTAGTACCTTGGCTTCCTACCATTTTGCTAGATTTCCAAGCTCCTATCCTTGGTGTGGAGTCTTAAGCACCTACATAGACATAACCCTAGTCACTTTGCTAGCCTCCCTTGGGTGCTTCCTTCTAGTATGTCTATTGGAGCTTTTGTAGCCTTCTAGCTTTGATACTCACATTGGCCTTCTTGCTTTAGCACCACAAGCCCTTACAACTGGTCTAGCACTCATAGCACTTACAACACCCTTGTAACTAGTAGTTTGCTCTTATCTCATGTTGTGTGGTTGTTTTCTTATTTTCTCTATGTTGTGTTTGTAGGACGAAGCCCTAAGGGTAGTTTTTCAAGGATGCATTTCATCATAATGGCAAGTCACCACATTGTTCCAATGTGTCTACTTGGATTCGCCAAGCCACTTGAAAGTGCACATCCTTGTTACCCTACTTTTGCCTACTTATAGTTACCCCTTTTACCTTACATTTTCTCACCTTCCTCATAAGCTTCTCCGATGCACACAACATTCTTCTTTTAGTCAACTAAAAAATCCATGATGGATGTAATGTAACTCATCCCATGGGGAGCGTCTATGGGCTAGCCAAAGCCCAAACAAATGTAACGCAACTCATTTGAGGGAGGAAACAACTATCCCATGGATGTGACATGGTTGCCTCTAAGTAAAGCTATTCAAGTAGCATGCATTCCACTTGATGATAATCATCTTGCAACTAGCATTTCATAAAAGAAAAAAGAAAACAAGTGGAGGTAAAACATGTCCCCATGCAAAATCTAGCAAAGCTGTAATTTCACAACCAATCCAACCCTGAATTTGCATCGACCTTCTCATAAGCACTCTGATGAAAGGTCAACATGTCAAGGATAAGCCATTCTAGTGCTATGAGTGATGGCTCTTTCATAAGTATTCCAATGAGAGATCATTATTTTGGCGACAAGCCACCTTAGTGCCATGATCATGGTCAATCATGCTAACTCCGCACCTTGTATCATGATACACCATTTGCATCTCATTCCTTCCTTGCTATCCCAAGCTAATTCCCTTCATCCATTACCTTTAGTATTTCATTACCTTTAGCACTCTCAAGCTCAACAAAGCATCCCCTGACTAGGTACCAATGAGCAATGTTGGTGCTATGTTTGCTGTGGTGTTTTAGGTTCATTGTCAACATCTCTCGGGCCACTCCTCCAAATGTTGACAAAGAGGGGCCAATGAAACACCACCAAATTTTGGTAACAACACTTCAACAACAAATTTGTCTAAGTGTCAACATGAGAGAAATATTTCTAAGTGTTTGGTCCATGCTTCCACTCTTGGGGCTACACTTCAGAGCATAGTTAGTGCAGCATGTAGTACAGAACCAGATTTGTAGAATTTTCAAAGTGTCGATAGTAGTTGCAAAATTTTTCTAAGTGTTGTGCTATGCTCCAAAGTGTAGCATGCACTTCAGTGGCCAATTTTTCCTAAGTTTCAATCCATAAGCTATCAAGCTAGCTTAGCATGGAAGAGGCATTTTGGTAGGTTTTCTAACTCCTAAAGCTACCCCTCCTGCTACACTCTAGGGCATAGCCAGTGTAGCTTGGATGAAGATTGCAAGTTTTGTCAATTTTTTATAAGTGCCAGTGCCATGTCCTCACTTTTCTTGCTATGATCTAGAGCATAGCCAACATTGGACCTTAATTTTTGCAAAATTTACCTAACTATTGGGGTATGCTCTAGAGTGTAGCTAGTGTAGCCAAGTAGAACAACCTTCAAAAGCTTCTAGAGCTTAAAACTAACCTCCATCTTAGCTCTAGCACTTCTCCAACAAGTAAGATTAGCAATTTGCATCTTTTTTACACCCCTCATCTATCCCAAGATTGTACTTATGCTCGACCCCACTTGAAAGAGGGAAAAGTGTAGTCCCAGAGTGTAGCCTCCAAATCACACTATTTTGCAGTATTTGCAGGTACAGTGCAGTCTTTTTAACTCTAGCACATGTAGTCTTGGTAGCATAGTCAGAATCTAGTAGCCTCTTGGGGTCTAGTGGAGAACACTAAAGTATAGCACCATTTTGCTCTAGTGGGAGCATAGCTAGGATTAGCATAGCCTCAACTACCCCCTCTGCCATGTGGTGCCTAATCCACACTTCACATCCACCCTAACCCTATAAATAGCCCTGCATTTCACATGGGTTGGTTGGCAACTTCATTTCACAATGGGCATTTTTGAAGCATTCGATGGGTGTTCTCATTCAGCAGTTAGCATCTCAGCATTGATACTCTTACATCTGAACACCCTTAACACCTTGGTAAAACCTTGGGACATCTCAGTGACACCACACCATACTGTAGCCTATAGGACACTATGATAGCTAACCCAAGAGGCCCATAACTCATGGAAGATGTTAATTTTCATAGCTTGGACACCCTAGAGACTATGACTACATTTCCTACTACTCCTGTTTGTATGCTGCATACCTCCTTACCTCCCTTTTGCAATTGCTATGCTCCTTCCATTTGGGGCAGTGCCATTCTTCCTCTCTCAAACTCCATTGCATTTTAAGCATTTTCTTTGGCATTTAGCATTGCACTCACATTTTTTAACTATTTTTCATGTATTTGCACATTTGCACCATTATTTTCACACTGAAAGACCCTGTTATGCTTGGGCTTAGTTAGTCTAGTTACCACCAAAAACACTATACAAATCCTCTAGAACTTGTTCATTGAAACACTCCATAAGTTCCAATTCAATCGACAAGGCCGTCACAAGTGATCTGCCTTCGTTTTTTCCCTCCAACAACGACCCTTCAAATAGGGGTAGGGTTAGGGTTGTATCGTGGTCGCAGACCCTCCAACGTGACTGTTCCAACCACCAACATTTTCGGTCGCTATAGGATGCTTAGTCTTACATGATTAATTAGTGATGAATAATGTATGTTATCCAAACATGCATAACTAATTACTAATGAATATTGAAGGTTACTTGGCTATGCATGATTGAGTATAGTGGATATATTATGAAAGCCACACTTTAGGTGATATATTGTAAGAGTTATAGTTACATAGATAAAGTGATTTACCCATGGTTAATTACTCATATCATAGATACTTCTTGAGAAATGTGTATAAAAATTTCTATTAACATATATTCCTTAGTATCTCATGATTAATTAATGATTAATAATGAATGTTTCCCAATCGTGCATGATTGACTATGGTGGCTATATTGCAAAATGCATACTTTCAGTGATACATAGTGAGAGTTATTGTTACATAGATATAGTGATTTATCCTAATTAACTATTCATATCACATTTACTTCTTGAAGAATGTATATCAAATTTCCTATTAATATAGATTTCTTAGTATCTCTTGATTAAGTAGTGATCAATAATAAAGGTTTCCCAGCCATGCATGATTTTGTTATTGGATATATATGTTTTTCATTATACAAAAATTTGGTTATTTACCTATATTTCATTATTCATATCACAAATTAGATAATGATAGGTTATGAATTATTAATTATATAGTAATAACTAAGGTTGGTTTTCTGTGCATGATTTAGTATGGGATATATATTTTTTCATTGTATAGTTTCAGTGATCTATAGTGAATGATGTAGTTATGATGATCTAGTTATTTACCTATTGATTTAGGATAGGAGATATATCATGAAATGAATAGTTTTGAATACTAAGAATGAAAGGTTTAGCAAGAATGATGTAATTATTTACCCATTGTACATTTTACATATTAGTTATTAAGAACTTACTTGATAATTACTATTAATAGTGATTTATTAGTATTTCATGAATAATTACTATTAATAGTTGAATGTTTAGTTTATTTCATTTGTAGTGAATGGTTTGCTTACCATGTTGTATTAATATGTTAATTAATGATTACAAGAGCTAGATTATTGGTTAGTAATGACTAATGAAGGTTTCTTAGTCAAGAACGATTCATTAAGAATTACAAGAGTTAAATCATTCAATTTGTTGACTCTACAAACTTGAATCATATTATAACACATAAAGTTAATTGTTTTTATACCATTCATGTCCTATTTTGTGAGAACCAATTATACTATTAAGTTCATTATTTTTAATTCTACTAGGAATATTTAATCCTTGTGATTAGTATCCACTAATATTTTTCCAATAATTTTATTTACATTCATATAGGATGGATATGGGTTCCCATGTCTAATGAAATAAGAAGGAAACATAATAAACTATTTAGAAGAAAGATCATGTTAAGGTATGAATATATAAGGGATCGATTCCTTGCTTTAGTTACAATTTTAATAGCTTAGGTAGAGGGTACTATTGTTGATTCATGGATAAAAAATAAAATTAAGTCTAGCTATGGATTATACGGCATGACCAAATGTTCTATTATTCAACTTTGTAACAAAGATATTAGAGCTTACATAGAATCAATTAATGAAGAATTCCATCACTATTATCTTTTCTTTAAGGATATCCTATCCATGACAATATCATAGGATCATGTGTATGATATCTTTATTTATTAATACATTATCCTTCTAAAGAGTAGTATGCCAAATCCTACTGAGATAAATATTTGCGAGAA
Organism: Gnetum montanum; assembly: GCA_015680685.1. Taxonomy (NCBI): domain Eukaryota; kingdom Viridiplantae; phylum Streptophyta; class Gnetopsida; order Gnetales; family Gnetaceae; genus Gnetum; species Gnetum montanum. Next base: position 127,658 of record MNCI01029740.1, on the reverse strand, counting down.
AATTTAATTTGTTAACTCTATCAATAGTAGGCCAATGCACACTATCTATAATGCATTCACTTAGAAGAGACCATACAAGAGTAGGATGAAAGATGATCATATGAATAATAGAGAAGAGGATGGATCATTAGGAACTATCATCCTACCATCCTAAAAATTTTCTATCCATCATTTATGTCTATTGTTATAAGAAGAGTATATGAAAAGTATTAGAGTGGAAGATCTTAGGAGGACTTGTAAATGATGTCTACAATGAGCAGTAATTAAAAATGGCATACATTATGCATGAAATTGTATCAAATAATGCTATCATGAATGAAAATCATATACTAAAGACAATAAGATATTTTGGTGTTGAGGTATGTAAGAAGGCATGACACGTAATTCATGGTATTTCAAGTAGTGCATTCCATAATTACTTATCTAATTTCAAGTATGGACATGTATTATTTAAGCATGGGAACATAGGAAAGGTAAAGCCTAGATTAAGCAAGATTACAAAAATAATGATTCTTGAGAGAGTTGTTTAAGAGATCACATGTTATGAGAGATGAAACATTTGAACCAATTAAAACATTGCCTATGACTATGAGTCAATGCATTTTACTAAAAAATTACAATAATTATTACATAGGTTATCTTATATTACCACTAATTAGCAAGTATTAGTTATCAAATATTTTTAACAAAAATTATCCAAATGTAACTTTCAGTAGAAAACATGCTTGCTTAATTTGTTGAGTTTATAAGATGTTGGATAAGAGAAAGCAATGCACAAAGGATCACTTGAAAAAAGATATAATTTAAAGGAAGCTTCCAGACCATTATGATCTAGCAACAAGATAGGCTGATAATTACTTAAGCATCATGCATGATAGAATGGATAAGTGAAAAACTTCATTACCAAAGCTATTAATTTACCTAAGGATGTTCTTAAGAAGGAGAGGTTTCAAACCTCTCTTACAAGAATTCTAGTGAAATGGAAGGGATATAAAAGCTTCAAGCATTTTAGTTCATTTTATAGAAAGATGAGCTCACAATTTATAATAACATCTTTGTTAAAATGTTTGAGAGATTTGAAGGATGATCCCTTCAATAAGTATGGTGATATTATGAAGAAGTAATGTGATTCTAAAATATGCTTACTTACATATGCATTACTTAATCATTCTGAAATGATCATGAAAAACATAAATATTGTATCCACTTTAGCTTTTTCTACATAAGTAAGAATTCTAGGTGTATTTTGTGGCTTCTTAGCTCAAAGCCATCCCCATATTAAATATCTTGTGTTATCTGCAATGTAGTTTCTAACATCCATTTTCAACTCTTACCAGAAATGACATCTAATGTAGTTCACAATATCATTTTTAGTTACTTCTCTATAGCTTCTAGTTTTGATGTCCAACATCATCTTCTACATCAATTATGACTTAGCTTTTTTTAGAAAAATTAGCTCTTTGACATTCAATATCAACTCACTCTTCAACGTATAGTATGAATTCCTCTTTTGAGATCCAATTTTAATTTTCACAACAATAATCTCTATGTCAATTCTCCTACCAAAATCTTATAAAATCTTTTAGAAGATTTTGTGGGTCTTAATACATCATTCCTTCATATTGTACAAGACATTTTTTGGCCTATAAATAGAAATAGAAAGGGATTAACATCTAATTAGCTTTTAGAAAATTAACATGCACTTGCATTTTTCTTAGCTATCTCTGCAACTAAATGCATTTGGATTTTTGTTTGTTGGTAATTTAAAAATATTTTTTACATACTTTACTCTATAGAACAACTATTCTCCTACTAGAGGTATCATATCCTCTAATTTCCCTACCCCTTTTTTCCTACTAACACATTTGTATTTCCTTGTTATTCTTCTAACATACAATGATTTGGTTAGAATCAAGTTAACACATTGACATAATCCATCCTTTTTGCTTAGTCAACTTTCAAATCTACAATGATCTTGTTATATCTACATTAGGTGTATGCATAAAAGAAAGAATAAGGTAACACAAATCATTTTTAGACACATCTAATCCTTGGTACATCTTTCAAAAAATTGATAGTAAGTTTTTATTTTTCTTCCATTCTATAATTTGGATTTATCAATTTCAATTCTTATCATTTCTAGCATTTTCTAAATTTGTTTTAGATTTGTATAATTTATTTCTTTTTTGGATCTAGCTTTTAGACAAATAAATTATATTTTTCTTTACATCCTATTTTCACACCTTTCTACTACCAACTACATGTCATGTTCTACTATATTTCATTTTTTGTTATACACATGTTACTTTTCTTATTATTCATAGCTATTCTAGGTGCACTATTTCTTTGATTTACCTACTAGAATTTGAAAAAAAAAATACTTATCTAAGATTATTATATTTTTCCAATGATATACAAGTCCCCTTTTTATTTGAGGGATATTAATTGAGAGATTGATTTTCCTAGACCATTTGGTGATCATGAGATTGCTTGGCTAAATTTTGTGTTTGGTTGTGAAAAGTCTCATATTACAATGATCTTTATGACAATATCTTTCTATTGCTAGGATTAGCATCTTCCATGAAACTAATATTTTTTCTAGGACTTGCTCTTTGTTTATATTTCTATACTTCTTTTCCATCATTTTCTAAGCATTAATGACATGCCATGTTAAAATATCAACATCACATCGATCTTCTATGACTTTGATGTCCTCATTAAATAGAAACTTCTCACATTCTATTTCAAGTATGAAGCTATTTGTATTAGTGAACTGATGCACTAGTAATAGCCCTATGAAGTCACAACCACTTTTGTAGTTTTAGCTATGACATCATCCTTTGATTCAATTTTCTCCAAGATTTAGAAGCTTATGGACCTAAGGAGAAATTAGGAACTTTAAAAAGGACTAAGCCTAAAGGACTACAAAATATTCTATGTCAAATAGGAGCTATGCTATCTCTTGACACTTCACATGTTCAAGCTCATGATAGAGTATAAGTGGACTAATTATCTACCATATTTTCTTTCTAATCTAGGTCATCCAATTGAACTGAATAATGAGAGAAAAAAAAAGTAGCAAAATTCATCATTAATAAGAAAAGATGCAAGAACACATACATTTTTAGATTAATAAGGCTATGATGAAAAATATATTAGATTATCCTCTTGATTCTCACATCACTCTTAGAAGAAGAAAAGGAAGTGTAGCCTTCGAATTTGACATTCACATGATAGATAAAGATGAGTATTCCATAGGAGGGCTTGGAAAAAGCAACCCACTATTGTATCACATCTACAACATTAGCATCATAATAGCTTAAGGCACTTTATCCAAATTTATTCCTTCTATCACAAAACCATTTAGCTTGCCTACAAGCTCTATCCCTCCATACTAGTTATTTCTCTTAATAGTGTTAGCAATCTCCATTTTATTTTCCAATCCTATATTCTAGATTTTGGAACCACACATTCTATTTCTTAATCATAATCTATAATACCCCCTTTTCATTCTATTTCACACCCTATATTTTCTACTTTTTCACTATTTAGTCTTTCCTAATTTATTACTAGGCCTTCTTTTCCCATATACTCACTCAATCTAATCGCATTGGGTATACATTATCCTACAACTTTTGGATCCATTTCCTATGTGCATCCTCCCTTAACATCCTTACTTTCTATCGTCAAATTAAGCCAATATTAGCTCTCCTAGAATATATCCATAGCTAATGACACTACTAAATGACATAATGCTTTATCTTTAAAATACCACGGACAAAGTAGCAATGGCATTGAGCATACAAGAAAACTCTCATATTTCTTTAGATTGGATCATAAGTTTTCCCATGCACTTCATCATTCCTTTGCTAATCCTACCTAAGGGAGTTTCATTGTCAACTTTCATAAAGTACAATGATAAAATAATATATTCCATAAATGATGTGGTTATATTCAAAAATGAATGTGTGCTTTTGGTCCCTTACCCTTACATTGTGATGAGATGCTTTTCAAACTTTCTTTCTAGAAAAGCTTGAGAATGGTATATGTCCATATCACATGGATCTATTACCTATCTAGAGTAACTACTAGTAGCTTTCATTGAATGCTTCATGTTTAATGTATCTCAGAGCACAAGTGTGATGTATTTTGTTGCCATTAAATAAGCTCCAAATAAGCCCATTGATAAATTCATTTCTCAATGAATAGTGGGATCCACTAAGCTTTCATATCATACGGAGTAATTTCATCTACAAGACATCTTTGAAGCTATGGTGATTAGTTATATTCAAAATAGGATGGCTTATCCTAACCCTCACTCTTTAAATGTTTCCTTTTTAATTGCTAGACATATTGAGGAAACTTTAATTCAACAATTTCATTAGGAATTTTTTTCAATCCATAATAAGGCTAACAAAAACACAAAATAAGAGAAGGCACAACCAACCTCTTCAGGTATTTCTTCTTTTTTTAAGGGATAAAACAACACTTCCTCAACTACTTTGTCTTCTTCTACTCATCAATGTAGACCTCTAAGAAGTAAAGACCAGTACACCAAAATATTTATGAGGTACTCTCTACTTCTAAAAAATCTTCATAGGGATGACCATATTAAGAAGAAATAGGACTCTGATCAAGTAAGAGCATGCTACTATTGCATTTAGCTAATAGTAATGGATTCTTCTTAAACACAATAAGGCGAGCCTAATGTGCCTAAGAGGTATGACTATCAAAAATATTGGTACATTCATGAGACTACTAGACATGATATAGATAACTACATGAATATGAATGATGGCATCCTGGATCTCATAATTAAGGACAAGATAGTAGTGAAAAGTGATCCATCCACTATGCATCCATATAATTAATAACTTGAGGTATTTTAGAATCTTATGAGAGTTGGAGACATAATTTTATCTTTCAAGCTTAAATATAGATCTTATAAGTTCTCACCTAGGAAGCCTTACATCATTTGCTAGTCTAACTACAAGTGGTCTCGGTAGTCATTATTGTAGCCTCAAAAGCCTTACATGATCTGTTAGTTTGATTATGTTACTATGCCATGAAAACCAAACTATTCTTCTCTACCTCCCTATTATATTCATTCTACCCAATCTTGTTTCTTCACATTTGCTCTTCAATCTATACTTCTTTCTCATTTTCATCATATTTCATACCATACTACATCTCAAAATACCTCTTTACCCAGTATATCTCAAACATCTAGTCATCATTTTTTATCATCTTAAATACAAATCCTTACCTATGCCTAGCAAACTAATGAGTCACAATTAGATAAATATAAGGAGAATGCTACTAATATATAGAAGCAACCTTCTAAAACATCTAAGAATGTTTTTCTCAAGAAATATCAGGAGACTAATTTCTCAAAAAACCTACCTCCTTAATTCAATCTTATACAACCAATTACAGTAGCACCTACTCTACAAGCATCTGAACCTACAAATAATACAATCTTACAAAAAATAACCATGATTGTCTATTTTACTAATATTAACTTATCCTTGTATGATCTCATTGCAAACTCTAAAGGACATCATGTTGCACTATATGACGTTCTTAATAGGATGATCAGCACAAGTGACATTCCTACAAATATAGAAGTTATATATTCCTTTCTCCAAGTCTCTCATTATGGATTATATAGCTTTAAATTCTAGAATGAGAACATTAATATTGACTTGAAGATGGAAGATTGACTTGAAGCTTCAATTCCACTAATACATGTTGATGACAACATTAGACCTAATGTGATCACATGGGCTACTAGTAAGTATCTTGATCTTCATAATCAAGTAACTTTTAATGAAAACATATACTAATCCCATCTCTTTTAATGGTATGCAAGTAGAAGTCATAAATTCCATCATACCATTTATTATAGACAATTCTATGTAGTCTTTAGATCTTTTCATGGTTACACATGAGTGTCCCAATGTCAATAGAATACTAGAATGCCCTTGGTTAGCTCAACATAGATATGTGTCTTCTTTAATACATCAAGAAATAAACATTTCTATTTGTAATCTTAAGATAGTTATCTCAATGAACAAATAGATTCTAAGAGTTTCTTGCTTAGATCAAGAAGCTTACCCTTATCAGCTAAGTTTCAAACTAGCTAATATCAAACTTGAACTTGTGGGCAAGCCTACAATCCCTTTTTCTCCTAATAATTCAACTATCACTACTAATCTAATAAAATTAAGAAATAAGTCTACCTTTAACATCTAGTTTTTTGACTTAGGTTTTGAAAAATTTGATATATCCTCATCTAAAAAGAAGGATTTCTCCTATCCTACCCATTCAATTGCTTGACAATTTATTATAAGTGTAATAATATTGAATTATTAGGTTTCCAAGCCTTTCTATTCTTGTTTGTTTCTTTCTAAGTGATGGACATCTATTAGTACTAGTTAGGATTACTTTTAATTTCTTTCCTATTATTTGCTATCATCAGGCAATGATGATTAGTGAACAAAGTTAACATTAACTTTTGTTCTAACTCTTTCTTAATCACTTATTATTAATGGGCAATGTTAAATTAATAAGCAATTATCAACTATATTATATTAATACCATAACTATCAATAGCATAATTATGGTTAACTAGAAATGGTGTGAAATTTTATCTTGTTTTCATTAACATAGTTTTATAACTAACTTACATTGTAATATTTGATGTGATATCTTGTTTTCAAAACATCAAACATACTTAACATTTTACAAAAAAAAAATTCCATGAAGCATAGATGTTGCATAAAATAGTGGAAAAAGAAAACTTATTAGCCTTTTTTATTTCTAGTCATTTCCTCCTCTTCATCTTCATTAATTTGTATTGGAGGGGATTTCTCTATTGGCTTTTGGCTCCTCTTCCCAGTACACACAAAAATAAAGATGAATATGTTAGTTTGATTTTATTTTATCAATTAGATGAAATAAAATAAAATGATTACCTAAAGTTTTGATGCTTACCCTATGTCTCTCTATATATTTTTAGTATCCCTTATTTTATCTTCTACAAACTTACATTGGTTGTGTCCAATGATTAAAAGTTGAGCTTCAAATCTTTGATATAATACTAGCCCACTCTTCCTCATAGGCTTTCAATTCTTCAAGGGTGATATCATCATCATTCCCTTCTTCTACAAATTCTTCTTGAGTACTTCTTACTTCTTTCTTTGGTGTCGTAATTACCATACTATTAGCAAATTCCTCAAATAATTCTTCTAGATTTGTCTATTTATTAAAGATACTTTTTATTTCCTTGTTTAAGAATAAGGTTTTATTCTCCTTTAACAATCTATGGTACTCTTATTTATACCACCACTTATTTTTCTGATTCTTCCTTTCCCAACTCTTTGACACTACTGTAGAATTTCTCAAAATCTTCAAGAAATGAGTCATTCTTAAAGTTTATCTTTCTCTCTACATCATTGAACTCTAAAATTTCACAACTTTATTCTTTTCTCTCTTGTATGCATGATGAGAAGGGTTATGTGTAACCATGTTGCTACCTCTTATTTCTACCTCTAGTAGCATCACTTAGTCAAATAGTTTATTTTTCTCTCATTCTCTTTCTTATATTTCTAAACTTGCTCCAAGGAATCTAGAAGTATGATGTTGGAATTGACTTATTCTATGGTGAATATTCCTATATCTTTAGCATAATTGGGAGTCAAACTTATTATGGCTATAACAAACTTTTCTACTACTACATCTACATGTACCACTAGATCATTAAATGTTACCTAATCCTTATCTAACTTAATCTTTATCTCTACATCATAAATAAAAGAACATCAAATTCTCTATTTCTAATATTAGACATTATTCTATAATAATATTTTTATAATTAACTTACCTTTTCCTAGATTAATTAAGTCCAAATTCTACTTTATATCTTCTACTAAACCTTCCAACATCATATGTTTGTCCTTTACACAAGTCTAGATCTTTCTTTTCATCTCTAGCAAAGAGGTGAAAATGATTAAGTCTTTTCTATGTCTATAGGATTAACATATAAGCTTTCAAAGTAATGTTCAGCATAGTTACCATATGATGTGAAAAGCTTAGAGCTAGTCATTTCCTTTATCCACTTTCAAATCTTGACATCATTCAAAATTGATTTTCTTAGTAGAGGAGTGATATCTATTGGAGATGGAGGTAGGATCTCCAATTCTTGAAGTTCATCCATTCATCTATACTTTCTCTCTTATTCTTTCTAGAATTTTTCATCAAGGTTTAAATCAAATAGGTTAGAAAGAGAAGATAACATTTCTTTATCCCCTTCATTCTTCTTTGATGAAAATAAGTCATGTAAGAAATTAATTTTCTCTTTGCTCATACCTTTCTTTTGATCTTTTTGGATTAAAGGAAGGTTGGAACATAGCTTCTTTACTTCTTATTCCAATATTGTCATATCTCAAGCATCTTTTACAAAAATATCTAAGTGTTAACATCACATCACTTTCTAATAACATCAAAATTAGAAACTATAGTACATTAATAACACTTAGAAAAACAACTCACTTATTCATTCCTTTAGTTTCTTCTAGGAGACTTTTACTTTTAGAGTCTTGCATAAGATTTCTTTCTTAGAAAGAAATTTTCTTTTTCTTAGTGCCTCTCCTTCTTTTGTAGTTCTATAGGTACTTTTTAAAATATCCTCCTTCCTTGCTCTTTCATCTCTACTTATTTTCTTCTAGGTTTTCTCAACATATTCTAACATTGAAGATATAACCTCTTTCCTAGTCTTTGATGCCAATGACAAAGGATGATTACCACCAATGATGTAAGTAGATATTAAACTTCCCAAGTGTTGACACAATGGGAGCCTAAAGTCTACCTCTAAAGTAACATCTTCTTTCTTCTTCCCTCCCTAGGAAAACAACATTATCATAGCTTTTATCAATTTATAATAAAAGCCAAAATTGAGTCTTCAAATCACTATTCTCTACTTGAATTTCTCATCCTCTTGGGATAGTTTCTTAATTTCTTCCATCATCCATGATAGATCATTGATGCCCAATCAACTATCCTTCCTTGCATCATTGCTTTGTATGGCTTGTGCAACTGCCTAGGAGCTAGCTCCCATGTCTAACATATCATATTGCAAAACAACCTTTTAATGAATAAATGGAATAACTTCTTTAAATCTTCATTTTTTCCCTTGTACACATTCATGGGTTCCTTTTTTCTAATCCTACCCACTCCTCTATGACTACTAGTTCTATTGAATCTAGCTTAGAATTATTAATCTTTATTCTTCTCGTTGGGAATCCCAACCAATACCTTAGTGTAGTTGGATCCCAACTTGTTTCTAGTATAAATGTATCATAAAAACTATCTTTTCTACTAAATAACTCTTTAATAACCCCACATATTCTATTGAACAAGGGTAGGGATGCTTTAACCCCAAAGCACATAAAATTCCTATCCTATCAAACTTATTAAAATTCCTTTCTTCCTCTTCTTAGAATACCCACGCCTAAGTGCTTTGTGCTTCACTAGTGCATATCACTTTAAACTCTTCAATAACTTTCATGACATCAATACACTTAACTTCATCTATGATTACCTGAGCTATAAGTAAGCATATCTCATAGTTAGCTTTTTCTATCTAATCCCACTATTGTCTAACTCCAACAATATAAACATATAAAGTTAAGATTTTCCTTCTTATATTTTAATATTAAGATGATCCTTGATCCCTTCAACCACTAAGTATTCCCTCCATGGAATTCATTTCATAGTGGAAAAAGCCATCCTCAGTTATTGTAATTGTTTCAAATCTTGTGCAATCTCAATTCCTTATACTGCATATTGAACTAAGACATCACCTAAGGTCTCCAATTTCAATGCTAGGAGAGATCCCATAACAAAGTTTGCAAAAATGCAAAGTGATCTAGACTCTACATGGATGGATCAATAAACCTACAGAATAAGTTCATGCTAAGTTGGTTTTAGACAAAATAAGACAAACCTTTCTTAACTCTTGAGCTTCTAAATCATTTCTCAACAAAAATTTAAAAGCCTGGTAGGTTGGACATTGCTCTAGATGTTTGGGTTTCCAAGAGCAATGTGCTTTCATCACTAAAATTCTAATACTCTTACCTTTCCCATTGTTTGTTTAAGAATTTCCTATACACTAGGATGTCCTTAAATAACTCTTCAATTTTTAATCTCCTCTTAAAGATGATTTCTGTGAGCTCTATAAAGAATCCTAGTAGGATTCCCTACAAGGCTTATAGAATAACTTTTTTATTCAAGCTCTTTCACATCATCACATGGAAGTGAATTACGCAAAACTTCAAAAATTCTATAGCTCCCCTCCATGTCCACAACATCAATGGCCCAAGAGTGTTGTCATTGAATAATGACTTGCTAATCATTAGACCGAATCTCCTCCATTTATTTTCTAGAATTCTCCTCTCATACACCAAGATGAAAAACATGGGCTTAATGACAAGGAGCCTAGGTAATTCTACATCCTTAAGAAAAACAAAAAATAGTTCTAGCGTCGAAGATACAATTTCACATTAAAACTTTAACTACAACTTCAACATTAAAACATGCTTAGGCTACATTGGTTAAATTTTTTTTCTAGGTTTTCTACATGACACATCAAGACATAGCAATCAAACTTTAATGCTTTACATTAAAATACAACTTAATGCAAGCTATCATTCAATATGAATTAATATAGATGTTTAGAAAAAATGTTAGTATGTTGAAACCTAGCTTTTAAACTTTGACATTCTAGTTAAAATGCATTTTGACATGGAACATCATTTCATCCTTTAACATTTAGGTGTTTGGCAAAAGTGACATCACGTTGAAACCCTCATGTTATGTTCTTCATGCATTATGTTCTTTGCAGAAAATCTGAAAATCACATCTTTCTAAAATTTTCAAGAATGATTGTAAATATATCCATGAAAATGTTGATTTGGCTATATTTCTACTAGTACAACCTAACAAATTCATCAAATTTAGCTAAAAATAATACAAATTTGCAAGATTTTCTTGTCCTAGCATCATTTCTCAATGCATTGTAGCAATGATGTGGAGTACCATGATTTCTTTTGATCTAGGTAGTATACTTGCTAAAAATCCTAGATGATTAGCATGTTTCTTATCTACTATCTACAAACAAAGTAAGATCAACACATGCATGAAGTTTCTAGCGACAAAACCTAGAAATTTCTAAAGACCTTCAAAAATTAAGGTCATGCTATAAGGTTATTAATCCCACAATAAAATCAAAATGTAGAATTCTTAATTCAAGCTTCAAGATTGTTCAACAGTATTAATTGATATTAAACCCAAGTCTAGCATGGAATCTAGCTACCAAAATCACTTCAAAATCCTAAAATGTAAAGCAGTCATTGTGACAAACTAGAGGAATAGTGGTAAGCTCCACAAAGATTCCTAACTAAGGTTTAGATAACTTACATTTAAGCTCTTGGAGAAAGTGAGAAGGGTTGAGATAGTTACCTACAATTTTTGGATCTATCCTTGGTCCCTTATATACTACTATAGTCAATTATCATCTTATTTCTTTTCACTTAAATTGGCTATCACTTTCGCTTCACTTTCGTGTTGGTTCTTAACTTACTCTAATGCAAATGGAAGGTTTGGTACTAAAACTTTCCATTTCCATTACTTTTATAACTTAGATACAACATGTTCTATAGGACTTTAGACATCCATGATATTTTGATATCACTTAACATAAGCTTTTAATGTCTCCACTTTCAAATAGCAAATTTGATTTTCTAGTTCTATCCCAAGTAAATATGCTTCTCTACCAAGATTCTTTAATTCAATTTTTAACCTTGAGTCATATCCCATACTTTTAAAACATGCTAACTAATTCCTTAGAAACTTTTTCGATCCATGATTGATGGGACACGATATCGCATGGGCCACGATATTGCATACGCGATATCGCGTCTGCCACGATATCGCATCCCCTGCGATATCGCGTCCTCCCTGCGATATTGTGTACGCGATATCGCAGTCCACCGCAATGTCTATAAATAAGCAGCGGCTCTACCTTGTTGAAATACATATTTTAGATTGTAGAAAAGCTCTGGTAGTTTGATCACTCCAGAGATAGATTATTTTTCCGTGTTTGCCCGTAGTGTGGTGAATGTAATTGTATAACATTCTTTATTCGAGTGTGACATACTTGGATGTGCACATGATCGACAATAAAGATTGAGATTACTTCATCATTACAGCATTCACTTGTTATTTATTTATTTATTTATTTATTTATTTGTTATTTCTTTCTTTCTCTCTCACCCTTATCTCCTAGAACGTAGAATGTGTATGACTTGATTACAAGCATTTAAGTGTGACTACTTGGTATCCCAGTGGCATACCTAGGACCTATGCTTGGTAATCCCAGTGGTAGTCAGGCATGAAGTCCAAGATGTGTACGGTTGATCAAGGAATCGGTTGCTCATCACACTTAGGCTAGATTAGATTCTCATACCCTTTTCCTCCTAGCTTAGCCTAGTTAATATTATTTTCCACTGCCTTCAGGCGTAGCATTAGATTAGGATCACATCATACACCTCACTCTAGACTAAACCATACATGACAAATATAATACTAGTCTAGGTGAGAAGATAGTGAACTGCAACCTAAGGATAATTGTCTAAGTGTCACAACTAGTCCATCTGTGGAGTTCGACAGGATCGTGCGTGCTACACTCGTATTCGCATGGTTGAGTGTAGGGGTACCTCACCACTCATCATAGGCACCATTGCCAGGGACGGTTGCTAGTTATCTAGATTAGTTATATCATACAAGGTCGTGGTATAGAACTTAACAATATATCTCCTAGAAAGAAGTAATTATAAAAAGTCACATAAATTCACACACAACAATGCCTCTCCTACGAGACGATAATAATGCCACACTTAGTGAGGAAGTTCATTGGAGAACCAATGAACTATATGACAATGAAGATTGAAGTCTAGAACCTGAAGTGGGAGTTTTTTATAAACATGAATGAAAGCAACGTCATCCCAACACATGAAAGCATAACTTACCTGATGATGATGAACCCCTACTGGCCAGTACAAACTTAACGCAAATACAAGAGGCTGTTTGAATCTCACGTAGGCATCGTAAAGAGAGCCATCTACCTAGGCTCGATTTAAATAACTTTTCCAAATTTTTAGAAGGCTATGACTTAGATCCGTATCAACATTTACAAGCCTTCTACGGTGACTGCACATGGAACAACATTGACAATGGTTGGCAAAAACTTAAGCTCTTTCCTATGACACTCATTGACCAAGTGAAAGTATGGTATAGATCATTAAATCCAAATTCAATACGATGCTGGTCAATAATGGTAGAAGTCTAAAATGAAAAATATCAAACCTATGCAAGAGTGTTAGCCTTGAGGAAAAAAATCCAAGGATGGAAACAAGCACAACATGAACCCTTGGACATGGCCTTAAAATGATATTATGCACTATTAAACAACTGTCCAGGCCATGGGTTTTCCAAGGAAAGGCTAATGTACCATATCATTGATGGGCTACGTAATGAAACAAGAGAGACCTTAGGAACGTATGCCCAAGTTCAACTATACACACCATGAACCCATCAAGTCCAAGAGCTTATTAAGAGGGTAGCAAAAGAAAAAGGAGAATTAGCTAGATGGGAGAGTGTTGAAAAACATCAATAGGACCAAAACCTCAAATTAACAAAGGTCCATGATCATAAGAAGGAGAAATCAACCAATCTCAAGGTGGAAACATCATCTTTGTCAATACAACAAACCTTGGAAGAAGCTGAGGTAAAGATCAATAAGATGTTGGACTGGATATATCAAAAGTGTGGAGAATGGTTCAATAACATTGGAGATAGAATTTTGACAACCCAAGAAGCAGGATGAAACATTAGACATTCAGAAAAAAAGAATGAAGGGAATAAGTGCTCAACTGCTAATCATACATATGAATGCAATATATGCCTATACAATCACCCCAAAGGCCAATGCCCAATATTGTTACATTTACATGAGCATTGGGGAAACACGTTACATCCAAAGTTCACATAGAGATACTATGTTAGACCATAGTGTCAACCATCCCAGTCATGGGGGAGACCACCCTTAGACTAGAGGCACCCTTCCCATTTTTTGAACTCAAATGCTTATCAAGTTCAACATCCTGTTTCTCCAACTGGACCAGCACACTTTATCTTACCACATTACTATTCTCCACAATACTATCAACCCATGCCTCCAACACAACCACCACCTTGTGCACCTTATATCCCTCCTAACTTTCAGCATTCTCATCCTTTCCCTCCTTCCACAATGCCACCAACTATTCCTAAGGTGTTTGTGCCACATCCACAACCCACGAACAACACTTGTGCTACTGCTACTAACAGTAGTGAAAAGCCTCCTCAACATCAAAAGTGCCCCTTCTTTAAACATGGCCGTAAGAAGGGACAACATAACTTTGAGGCCACTTCATCTTCCAACCCAACACAAGTCCCACACTGTGGTGCATCCTTATCTTCAAACTCAATGCCTCATGTAACTTCATCAGGGCCACCAACTCACACTCCAACAACTATACGGCCCAATGAACACAACTATGGAAGGCATCATTCTAATCCTTGCATATCATCTAATGGTCTCAAACATCATAGTGGGTCAACTCGTTATCCAGGAACTACATCGTATAAAGTGCCTCACTATGCTTATTATAATCAAGTGTGTGAACCCTGAGGGGCTAAGTATGGCCAAGTTCCAATACTTCCAACATGCAAGGATCCTTATTTTCCATTTATTAATCCTTGCCATACTTAACCATTTAGTTATGGGGGATACCCCCCATTTCAATAAAAAGCAGGATTAATAAATATTTTTCATTTTCTTTGATTTTTCAATTTTTTTCCAGTTTTTCATTTTTCAACTTTTTGTTTTAGCTTTTTATCTTTTTATCTTTTCATGTGTTTATCTTTTTCCATTTTTGTAAGTAATCTCATCTACGAATAAAACACTCATGTGGATCATTGGTTGAGGTGTGTTCTATGTTATTAAGCCATGAGTGATCAATTATTTGGAACAATAATCCCATTACACCCACTCATCCACTATACAAATAAGAGGTTCTATTCAAGGGTACAGTGATATTCTTGATATTTCAAAAAACTTAAAATTAATTTTGTGTTCATGGTACCTAGGATGAAGAAGGATGGACCAAGAGGGAATGATTAGGGTGTGGCAACAAGGGAATTTGCAGATTCTCTTTGGTGACGTCTATGGGAGTTATCATGCAACGTGGTTGTACTAAGATCCTTGTAGATCTAATGAAAAATGGGAGTAAGAGTAATTAAAAGGGCACTCAAAAATCAAACGTTGTTCTAGGGGGTCCCACTGGAAAGACATGCACCCATGCCTGAAGGTTGGCGATTTCTCTAGATTTAGTAATCAGAATAAAGAAGAAGAAAAAAAAAGGGCCACAAAACAAAAATCACTCCTCCCTTGAACTAAATGCCAAGTGATCGTATGCCTTGTTGTTATGATACTCTCATAGTTGCTCATCATGGGATGAAACAATGCAATGTCACTGATTAGAGGAATGGACTTGGTCCTAATCTTGGAATGATGGGTTAATGAAATATTACTCATGCTTTACACGCAGGATTCATTGTGCCCTGGGTCAGTTACCTCATGTCCCAATTTCTACGATCCCTTTCTATACTTCGTCTCATCTCACTGTTCATGTAATTGTAGCTCATGTCCCGTGTAACATAGAATTTTCATCTCATTCCAGTGTTAATTACATGTGTGTGTTTTGTGGAGTTAGTGTGGATTACATTTAACCCTTCTAATGCCCATGAACACTTTAAGTGTGGTTACACAAGGGCATAATAGGTTGAAACCTTCTTTCGGGAGGATCCACTTGTGTAATTTTTTTGTAATTTTCACTAATTCTCTAGCTCAAACACAAAATTTCTTACCCTTAGCTTAATTTTTCATAATTTTCTTTCCCTTATTATTATCCCTCTAAATTTTAACATTCCAATGTACCATTACATTCCTTTTTTTTCATAACCACCAAATTTTTATTGCTAAAGTTCACATCATTATAATTAAGAGTGCCTCTCGAATTAATGAAATTACCCTAGGACATCTTAATACTTACCAATGTTCTCAATATTTAACATTAATTTCAAGGAACATCATTAAAAATTTGATATTTTCATATGTCTCACATTAGTAGGGCCGAGATATCGTATACACGATATCGCGTCCCACGTGATATCGCATACACGATGTATCGTACGTGATATCGTGTCCTATTTTCCTATAAATAGGTACCCCTGCCACAACACTTAGCATCATTTTGTCATTCACATGGGGGGGAGTTTTTGAATTTTTTCTTTGCGACTTACGATTGTGTGACCCTTGCTTTTCACTCATATCTCGCTCACTGGTACTCCAATTTTAATTCTGTTTAAACTTGCTTGAACCCAGAGTGTTCAATTTAGTCATGGGGGAGAGACACTTACTGAAAAGTGCCTAACTTTTTTGAAATTTATCATAGCCCAAAGAACATCAGTTAGGGTAATTAACACTAACACTTAGAATAATTGTGCCAAAAATCATATGACCTTAGGTACACTGAAAGATTAAAATGGAAACCACCTAAGTTACAAGACCCATTATTACAATGTTTAGGCACAATCACATGTTATAACATAAGATCTTTAACTAAGGCAAGCAATAAGGTATAACTTGACTTTAAAAACAGCCTTACTAACGCTTAATCGTGTGATTGTAGATGGCCCCGAAACGTGCATAGTAGGTGGAATGAAATGATCTTAAAGAGGTGGAAGAAAAGGCCTTGTTGGACAACGTGCAGAATAGGAGGTGCAATCATTCAACATCCATCAAGAAGAACCTCCTACCAGATGGTCTAGGCAGGTAGAAGGAGGAGCTATTATTGCACCTGAACCAAGACAACAATTCACGTTGCCCCCGAAATGTGTTCAAGCTATCCATGAGAAGTCCACATTCACTACAGTGATTGTGGAGCTAAACTTCGAATCTTTTGTAGAGTTTGCTCCTGAGGCTGTTAGGGATCACCTCAAAGGATCTCCCTTATGGTCTATCCTCTCTGAAAGCAGTGCCTGGTACTTAGGTGAAACGTACCAGTTCTGGCACAATAGGGAGCAAGGCACAACTGTAAATATTTGTGGTGTGATAGTAGATTTCTCTATGTAGGCAATTTTGGAAGTGTTAAACCTTCCAAATACAAGCCCCCATGTTGCTTGGTTATCTACCCGTTCAAACCCTGATGTGCGAAAGGATTGGTTAGAGAAGGCTTATGGCAGAGACAAAGCATTTGGTGAATTGATGAAGAAAGAGAGAGTTTATTTCAAAATTGGAACATATCACCTCTTCCCCACAAAAGGTTTGAAAAGAATATCGATGTATGTGACGAGGGGATGTGCAGTGTTGATAGGAAAGATTAACACTAACCTTCCCCATCTATATTTGACAAAGATCCTAAGGTGATTTGAAGAATGGAAGTAAGGGAAGATGGCGTTGCCCTTCCCCTGTCTTATCAGAAAAATGTGCCAACAGGCTGGTATTCGAGGGTACACTAATGATTTCATCTGAAAAGCCTAGAATGCTTCTTATGCTAAATTGTTAAAGGCACCAGCTCCAAGAAATAGCATTGGCAAAGAGTTGAGACCAGAACAAGAAGAGTAAGAAGAAGAACATGTGGTTGGAACTAGTCAACCTCTAGTCATGGGTCCCAGCCAACAATAAGGAGTAGGGCCCAACACAGGCTAGGGTCGGCAGCCGCCACCACAAGACTACAAACCCTCAATGAGCCATATGAGGACCATCGCTGAGACGGTCAGTTGGGGAAGTCATGATGACACAAGCCTCTTCCACGTCATCAATGATGCTGATCAGCCTACTATTTCGTTAGATCACATAAGGGGTGAATTATCAATTCAAACAGAAGGAGGGGAAAGTAGATGGTCACAACAGATCTCAGGAAATGCGGCATCTTTCCAGGTGCAGTTAGAGACTAGTGAAGCGGCCATTGTGGGTCATGCAACACCAGAATGTCATGGGAGCTGCTTAAGTGGTCATAGACCACATCAAAAAATCCTTTAATGTACTTGTTGTGCCACTGGCAGATCTCTCAGGAGCACGTGATGCTCAAACTCTTGCTGAAACCTCAATGACTACTGCGGAACATGAGGATGTGCTAGATTAATTACTACAAATAGGACAAGTTCTAACGTCCCTGTTTGACATCCCTCAGGATGTCATAGCAATTCAATCAGACCTCATTTCCATAAAGGGGAAGCTAGTCATATCCGAAGTAAGGGGCAGAGCATGCTGAAGCTAAAGTGCAGAGACTACAAGAGCAGCTCGTGGCCTTACAAGCAGCACAGCGAGATCCTTTACAATTCATTCCTGCAAACCAATTAGAAAATTTTAGAATGGAGCAACTAACAAAGTTGATTATAGAGAATAAGAAGGTGGTAGAAGAAAAGGAGATGGCCACTTTGGATGCTTCCTCAGCAAAGGCGCAAACCCATGTGCATCTTAAGGCACTCAAGGCCTTAGAAGAAGAGAATAAACAATTGGTTACAGATAATCTTTGGTTGACCATTGTAGAGAAACAAAAGAATGTTCTCGATGAACACTTTCATCAGCTACGAGAATAATTCATTCGAGTCAACTAAGATGTAAGCCGTTTAGCTAGAGAAAACTAAACCCTCTCATTGGAGGAGGTATGCGCTATTCAACAAAAATTAGCAATAGAGATTAGCGCATGGCAAAATGAGGCTAAACGACACAAGAAGCTGAAGGAGCACTTTCGTGAACATGTGGGGATGTACAAACAAATCCTAGAGAAGGAGATCCATATGGCCAAGGCCCAGATTAACAATATCAATGCTCAACACACTGATTGGCGGGCCATATTGGACACATATGCCTTCGTCCACCAAGCGGAAGTTAAGAACCGGGACCTGCAGATCCAAGACTTGATAGAATACATGGAGTTGGAAAATCTTAGATATGCCAACCTTTCCATGTTAATAGCAGGGCACCCGAGGTCAGAGCTCGAGCAGCAAGTAGCTTCCACCCACATTAAATTTGAAGCAGAATTTGCAAAGTGCAAGAAGCTAATTGAGAAACTAGATGTCACAAATTCTGAACTTGAGGTGGTAAAACCAAGCTACCAAGGGCATAAATACATTGCAACCGACTTGGCTCGATGGCTAACGGACCTTCACAGATACAAGAACAAAGCTAGAGCCTATGAAGAGGAACGACGGGTGTTTGCGGCATGGTATGTCAAGGCCAACTAGATGTTTCGGCAACTACCCTGTCCGTGGGAGGTGCTGACTCCATCAAACATCCAAACATTAGCATGGATGACACAAGATCCTCAGACCAAAGAGGAGAAGCTCCAAGCCATACTTCAATGCCATCAAACTTCAAAGCCTGGAGCACATGACAAAGGGAAAGCACCCATGGAGGAGCCACCGCCACCAAGAACTACATGAGTTCCACATTTTTGTAGTTGTAGTATTTTTCTGTGTTGTGTCTTCCCACACTGCGGCATTATTTCATTTCTTTTTCTAGTTAATAATCCCATACCTATCCACTATGTAATCAATGGAGCTTGTTCTCTTTGTAACTCGAGGATGAGTTTTTATTCAGTCGTGGGGGTATGATGGAACACGATATCGCATGGGCCACGATATCGCGTACGTGATATCGCATCCCCCCCAATATCGCGTACACAATATCGCGTCTTCCCTACGATATCGCGTACGCAATATTGTAATCTGTTGTAATGTCTATAAATAAGAAGCGGCTCTCCCTTGTTGAAATACATAGTTTAGATTGTAGCGAAGCTCTGGCAGTTTGATCACTCTAGAGATAGATTATTCTTCCGTGTTTGCTCGCAGTGTGGTGAATGTAATTGTACAGCATTTTTTATTCGAGTGTGATGT
This sequence comes from Gnetum montanum, assembly GCA_015680685.1. Classification (NCBI taxonomy): domain Eukaryota; kingdom Viridiplantae; phylum Streptophyta; class Gnetopsida; order Gnetales; family Gnetaceae; genus Gnetum; species Gnetum montanum. The sequence continues at coordinate 107,594 of MNCI01029740.1, read as the reverse complement.
ACTTGGATGTGCACATGACTGGCAATAAAGATCAAGATTACTTCATCATTGCAGCATTCACTTGCTATTTATTTATTTATTTCTTTAATTGTTATTTACTACTTTCTCTCTCATCCTTATCTCCTAGAATGCGGAATGAGTACGACTTGATTACGAGCATTTAAGTGTGACTACTTGGTATCCCAGTGGCGTACCTAGGATCTGTGCTTGGTAATCCTAGTGGTAGTCATGCACAAAGTCCAAGATGTGTACAGTTGATCAAGGAATTAGTTGCTCATCGCACTTAGGCTAGATTAGATTCTCATACCCTTTTCCTCCTAGCTTAGCCTAATTAATATTATTTTCCACTTCCTTCAGGAGTAGCATTAGATTAGGATCACATCATACACCTCACTCTAGACTAAACCATACATGACAAATATAATACTAGTCCAGGTGGGAAGACAACGAACTACAACCTAAGGATAACTGTCTAGGTGCCACAACTAGTCTGTCTGCAGAGTTCAACCGGATCACGCGTGCTATGCTCGTATTCGCATGGTTGAGTGTAGGGGTACCTCGCCACTCATTAATGATGATCCTTCCAATATGCGTGACCAACTTGTTTATTTAGTTTTCTTAATGACTATTATGAAATCTCCTAATTTCTATATAAGCATTATCAACAAAAATGATGATCATCAGCAATATGCTGATTTTTTTCATTATCTCATAATTGGGGAAGCTTCTACTCATTTCACACCTACTCAAAAGAATGCTTTGCATAAGCATAGTTGGCATTTTTAATTAGTAAATCCTAATCTCTTTTGTCATGTTTCTGTAATAGGTGTTCTTATATATTATCTTAGTCTTATAAAGAATAAGATAGTTCTTAATCAAGTTTTCTTAGGATTTTATGATGAACACTTAGGATCATGCTCCTTGGCTACTTGCATCATTTCTCTAGGCTATTGATGACTAACCTTATCCAAATATGTATCTCATCTAGTCAAGATACGTGATACTTGCTAAAGGCATGCCTCTCTTATCTATATTCCCTCACATGAGCTTAATATATCTCAAATTACAAGGCTCTTTCAAAAATATGATTTAAAACTTATTAGTCCTATTAGCTCTTCTTCATAAAATGGGAACCAATTCATTGTGACTTCTATGGATTACCTTACTAAGTGGGTAGAAGTTGTTCCTTTGTGTTCCACCAAATCCCATTTTTTTGCTAATTCATCCTCAACCACATCATAACTAACTTTGACATACCAATTCAAATTGTAAATAATAATAGACCTTAGTTCAAAAGTAAGAAGGTAGTTACTTTTTGTTCCATGTACAACATTAGCTAGTCATTTTTATCATCTTATTACCCTCAATATAATGATCAAGTCAAATGCACTAATAAAAATCTCATCTTCTTCCTTTGTACCTTGATCAATAAAACCTAATGCAATTGGCACACACAACTATCTCATGTCCTATGGGTTTACCATACTACTTTATATATAGCTACTAGTCATAATCCATACTTTCTAACTTATGGTTTAGAGGTAGTCTTACCAATTGAAATCGATATTTCTCTTCATAATTGGTATTTAAATCAAGATAATAAGAACATGCAATGCATTGAGTTGAATCTTCTTGACAAAGAATGACAAGCTACTCTTTGACATCTACATGAATATTAAGTATATATTTAGCATCATCACTCTAGACATGTTACAATCAACTAGATTCATGAGGGTGATCTAGTTCTTCATTATTTTCTAAATTTTAGAAATAAAAAGTTCTATCCCAATTAACAAGGCTCTTTTCTAGTGATATAGCTCTTACATTCTATCTTATTTGCAAGAATTCCAGTCCCTAGATCACATCAATAGAAGCTTGTTAAATTCCTACTACATGTATCCACCTCACAACATTACAATTGTTGATTGTTTGAGACCTAACAAGTGTTCTCTTAGTGTCAATTTACCTTTTGTCAACTCTTTTTTACTATGATAAAATATATACTTCTTCAGAATAATAAGTTTGCTCTAAACCTTATTTTTCTTATAGCATTTGCATCTATCCCCCTCTCTATCTAATATTCTTGTATTTCTTTAACTATTTTCTTCATATTTTTCCATGCTATCTATCCCATTCTACTATATATTCTCAACAAAATTGGTGAGGTTTTTGAATGATTGAATATCTTATTGCTTCATATCAAGGTATGATTAAATGTATTATTAAGTGGGACATGGAGGGTTACTTAAATGTTATATATATATATATCCTTTTGGCCATACAATGTAAAGGATTTAGTCATGTCTAACTTTTACTACATAGTATCATCCTCATGACTCATGTATGAAAAATATGTTATTTTCTTTCATTAATTTTTTCTCTTTTTTTCACATGCTATCATTTCTACTCAACCATACTATATTTCGCTCTTCTACCTCATCCTCTCTCCTCATCTATTTCCATTCTTCTATATATTCAGCATTAGTAAGGCCAAACAAATTTCTCTATCCCAATATAGTGAGGGAGTGTTGAGTGTAGAGTGAAGTAAGAGAGAGGTCAGCTATAGAAATCTATCAATATGCTACTTCTATGACATAGCACCCAACTATTAGTGTATCAACAATATCTCTAATGTACTTTTTCTCTATTTTATTACTATCTTATTTTTTCCTCTAACTTCCTTTCTTTCTATATCCATTTTTCTTTTCATATTTTACATTAGTAAGGCCAAAAAAGTGTCACTACTTTATTCTAGTAAGGGTATGATGAAGAGAATTGAGTAGGTTAGGAAGTGCTATATCAACATTTTATATCTATGGTTTCTAAGAGCTATCCATGCCTCCTATGGTATAGCACTCCACTGTAGGTGTATCAATGATATCTCAAACTTTCACCACTATCATTCCACTTAATTTAATCTACTTGTAGGTACCTAGCTTATTTATTTTCTTAATGGATTCTCCTTTAACTTTTTAATTGTTGTACCTACTTTGTCTTTCTCCACATAAGTCAAAGTTTTGGGTACATTCTATGGCTCCTCAACTCAAAGCCATCTTTAACATCCCAGATTTGATGTCTTGCATAATCTATAATGTAGTTTCTAGTCTTCATTTTTAGATCTTATTAAAAGTAATGTCTCATGTCATATGTAGTATCATTTTTTGTAACATCTCTCATCTTCCAATTTTGACATCGAGCAGCATCTTCTGCATGAATTTTGACTTAAATTTTTTAGCAAAATCAACTCTTTGACATTCAATGGTAGCTAAATCTTCAACATCTAATATTAATCCTACTTTTGATCCTTAATGTTAATTTTTACATTAATCATCTCCATGTCAATTTACTTAACTAGTATCTTCCAAAATATTTTGTGGATCCAAATGCATCATTTCTTCACATTGTATGAGGCAATTTTAGCCTATAAATAAGAGGATACCCCTAAATAGAAAAGAGGTTGATGTTTGTTAACATCCTATTGAATTTTTTATGATTAACATCTCCTTAGGTTTTTTCTTAGTTATCTCTATTACTAAGCATATTTGATGTTTTGCTTATTGGTAATATAAAAAAAAGTTTCAAAGATGTTGTCTCTATAGAATAGTTGTTCTCATGCTAGAGATATTAAATCCTTTTATTTCTCTTCACCTTTTTCAATACTAATGCATTTACATCCCATTCATGTTATCCTTCTGACACTTAAAAGTTTAATCAAGTTAACATACTGATCTGATTCTTTTTTTTCTCTCTCTCTTTTTGCTTAGTTTTTGAATCTACAATGTTCTTGTTAGATCTACATTAGCTACATGCATTAAAGAAGAATAGGGTAACACAACTCATCATCACACATCTTTAATGTCTGGTACATCTCTCAGAACATTTAAACCTGGTCCTAATTTCTCTTCCATTCTATAATCTAAATTTTTCCATTTCAATCCTTTTGATTTCTAGCATTATCTAGATTTCTTTTATATTTGTATTTTGTATTCCCTTTTTAGATCTAGCTTTTAAACAAACCAAATCTATTTACTTTATGTCCTCTTTTCAAAACTTTCTACTACTAGTTACATACCATGTTCTACTATATTTTTTTTTTGTTATACGTGTTTTTCTTTTCTTACTATTCTCAACTATTTCACACACACTATTTCTACTTTTTACCTACTAGAATTTAACAAGACCACTCTTGTCAAATTATTGAACTTTTCCAATAAGGACCATTTGAGCTATGAGAAACTGTTAATGTTTTAGATCTTGTGCACTATCATGGACCAACTGATGAGAAGACCATACAAGGTAGCATCAATGAGTTAATGGGGGCTATTAATTAGTCCAAGTCTTCAATGTAGAGAAAGGTAATTGTAATCAAGCAAAGGGAAGCTTCTAGCACTTGAGAAGTCAAGGTGCATGAATATTTGATCCATTGGAAGGATCAATCCACCAATGATGCCATATGAATCCATGAGACCAAACTTCATGACTGGGGGATCACTTCAAACCCTAATCCCTTGTTTACCTAAGTTCACTTTTCAAGGGTTGGAGAGTTGGTATAGAGACACCTTTTTCAATTCCATTTATTCTTCCATATGTTTGTGTACTTAGGTTTTGGGCTACATGATGAAGTCTTGGAAGATAAGAAGATTTCTTAGTCAAGGCATTAGGTCAACAACATATGTCTTGAGGTGAAAGAAGATGTCTTGCTAATTTTGCTAACATCTCAAATGAGAAGTCTTGGCCTTGCAAGAAACATCTTAGGCAAAGGATCTTGCCAATGGAGGAGATGTCTTGACCTTAGAGGAGACATCTACTAAAGATAGAAGACATCTTGCCTAAGAGCTAGGTTGTTATTAAAGATGTCTTACCAAGGTTAAGGATGACCTATACAAGTAGGGAAACTTCTAAAAACACCAATCCTAATTAGGAAAATAATTAGAATAATTTGGAAAAGGATGAAAATAGTTAGGGAGAAGGTGAAAAAACTTGGAAAACAAGTGAAGAATCTCAAGTGAGTTGAGAAAAGATTTCTAGGCTTTTTTCTTCATGTTTTTCATAAATATTATTGTGATTTTCAATTGTTAAAAGAGATGATGAGTGAGAAAAAGTTGTGATATGAGCTTCAACAAGGTGTGAAAGAGCACAGTGAGTGAGTGCATAGAGGTTACAACTCCAAGGTTAATTATGTAGACCTAAGTGTTCTAGTCTTACTTGTAAGTTAAGCTCTTATTGTCGAGTTATGGGAGAATCTCTCTATTAGTTATGTCTTGCATTGAGAACATCCATTATATGGTTTTAGATCCTCATGATTTGCAATATCATTTGAGTGTGAAAGATTTTTGATGTTATGGTTTTTGAGAACCTTATTGTAATCTTCTAGTTAATTAATTGAAGATAGCTACTTTTCTTATTTTCTAGCAAAAAATTTTATCTTTGCATAATATCTAGATTTAGTATTTGAAGGTGATTAGTTAGTGGAGTGAACCTACTCCATGTTCCTTATAAAAATTTTATGAGTGAATTAATTGTATTATCTATCAATTTCTTTAATCTACTAAGCAACATAAAAAATATTTTTCTATAGTTGTTTGGGATATTTGCACTAGTAGTAAGCAAGTTGGAGAATATGCCTCATTAATAATTATAACCAAAATATTTCTTTTGTAATAAAGTGAATTTTGAAGTGCATTAATAAAGATGATGTTTGGATTCTCCTTTTAAGAAATAAAATTATGCAAGAAAAACCTATGAATGATAATAGGTGGTCTTCTAATAACTTTCTTCACTATCTTCTTTTTCCTTAGGCCATTTCAATTCCTAGTTCTTCCATTCTTAAACAAATTTGAAAGACATGGTGCAAGCTTAGTAAACAGTGGAATTAAAATCATATTATAGTTTCAGAAGATATGCTTAAGCATATTAGCCCATGTTGACTTCCTTTCAATGAAGAAGCTTGGAATACTAATGCATCTAGATTGTGTACCACTTCAAGAAAATTTGTATTATTGTAATTTCTTATATGCTTATGCATGATAGCTAGATCACTTGAAATGAAGCTTCTATCATCTATGGTTTTAATAGAAAGAGAAAAATTAATTTGTAATCAAAATAATTATTAAACTTAACAACAATTTGCAGGATTTTCTAGATATTTTAAGGAAGGATGATGAGATTATTACAAAGAAATTTTTTGTTCATAACAAATTCAGTAAGGCCTAGAAAATGTAATTATGATCACATTTTGGATAAGGAAAATAAAAGAAATTTAAAACACTTCAACATTTTCTAAAATTCATATTTTTTATGGTGTATTATTCATCAAGGTCTTCCTATCGACACTTGTATTAAACATATAAGAAATGTTTCTCTTTAATGTCCTCTTTGTAGAATTGAAGACTCATTTTCTCATCCTTTTTTTTTTTTTTTTTTTGAGTGTCCTCTTACTAAGAATGCTTGCAAATAAACATCCAAAACTTATAAAAACTTTTAACCAAGCATCAATGAAGTCATGCTTGATAATCAACCCACTTTGTTTACTTCATTTATTTTTATTTGAAATTGTTTTTGACTACTTATTTTCTACTCTATTTGAAAGCCTTGATGTGCACTTATTTTCTAGTAGAAAGATCATAACTATGATCTCTTTTCAAGGATCAAATATCATATTCTTAGTCAACTAAAACTTCAAGAAAAAAATGCTTTCCATGAAAGCTAAAAAATTAAATATTTTTCTATAGCATTAATTTTATTTTTGTTATAGAGGCTCAAGAACAAAAAGCTTTCAAATTTTTTTGCTATTGCTCCTTTATCTTCAATTGATGTATTCTTTTTCCTTTATAGAGATTTTTCTCTTTTTCTTTAAAAGAAATTAGTGAAAACCTTTGAGGATGGTTTTGAATAAGGGTAAGGCTTGAGCCTTTTCATACCCCAAAGGGAAGGTTTTTCATGTTTGGTTGTAAGGATGAAAACCTAAAGAGGCATACCCAAAATCATTGGCCTTTTTCTATAGACTCTATCTATGATGATGTATTATACTATGAATTTTTTTTAAATATTATTATTAATAGCTATTTTTTTGGGGTGCAATACCCCCTTAAAGTAAAATATTTTTTTCATAATGAAATTATTTAATATGAAATACCTTTTTGATGGGCTAAGTGATGTGGAGGGTTGGAACTTGAAATTATTTAAATATAGGTATATCTTACAAAATATAGTCAAAATGATACATTAAAGAATTACCATAGAATATAAGATACATCAATAATAACTAGAACTTACAACTTGACCTTGTAACATTTTACTCAACAAAAAAAATTGAGGTAACCATTTGAGTCACTTATCTATTACTTCTATTCTATCATTATTTATTAGAATGAAATTTTCTAATTTTTCTCTAGTAAATTTTATTACTATAGAATTATCCTATGAGGAATTGTAAATTACCTCTACTTTCTTTAATTAATGCCAAAATTTTTGCTTCTTCTATTGATGTAAGAAATTGTATTAATTTTAATAATTCAAATTTACAAGCTAGTGAGAAAAAATTTAAACATCTTCTTCAAGTGATGTTGATGTAACTAAAACATCTAATTTTGTTTCTTTAATAATGTATATGAGCTACTAGTATCTAATCTATGTGCTAAGACTAGTAGCTACTAGTGTCATCATGAAGCCAAAAGCTACAAATTTCTCTATGTGCTAAGACTATGCTCTTCGCTACCCTAGAGCATAGTCAACCTCTCATGGAGAGCGTAGTCAGCATGAAGGCCTAGTTTTGCAAATTTTTCAAGTATCAAGCTAGCTGCTACAAAAATTTTCCAAGTGCTAAGGCTATGCTCTCCACTACCCTAGAGCATAGTCAAGCGTAGTCAACATGAAGGCCTAGTCTTTACAAGATTTTTTCTAAGTGTTGAGACTGCACTCCCCACTAGCCCAGAGTGTATTCAAGCGTAGTCAACTGGAAGCCAATTTCTATAAGTTTTTCTAAGTGTCAAGACTATGCTAACCCCTAGTCAAGAGCATAGTTAGCCTCCCGTGGAGAGCATAGTCAGCACATAGCCATCTTTTACAAAAAAATTTTGTGTGTGACTACACTCTCCCCTAGTCCAGAGGGTAGTTAAGTAAAGTCAACCAGAATAGCCTCTAAGGGCCTTCACAATGTAGCACCAGCATTCAACTTAGCTCTAATGCACCTCCAACAAGCATAGTTAACAAAATGCATTTTTTTTATATCCCCTTTTTGTCCCCAAATTGTAACTATGCTTGATCCCACACAAGACAATAAAGAGCATAGTCCTGGAGCATAGTCTCCAAAATTGCATTTTTTCAAGCACATTGCAATCCTCTGAACACACCCACATGTAGTTGGTAGTGTAGTAATAGTCTCTTAGCCTTGAAAACTCTAGCAAAGCATAGAAGAGCACAACACCACTAGCCTTAGTGAAAAGCATGGTTGGTTGATAGTGTAGTCCCAACTATCCCTCCGCCACGTGGTGACCATGCTACATTTTTTGATAACATTAATCCTATAAATACCTTGTGCCCTCAATGTCTTCAAGGATTGGCATTTTTGCAAATCAAGGATAGTTAAATTGTCAGGTTAGCACTTAGCAAAGTTGTAGACGACCGCAACCCACAATACACCATAGTGATCAACCCAACAAACACAGACACCCTAACAAGCACTAGTCTTTGTGGCTAGACACCTCCAAGACTGTGACTATGCTCTCCACTATTCTTGTTATATCCTATGTACCTTCTAATCCATTTTGATGTTAATTATGTTCAACCCCGTTTGGGGTAGTGTTTCGTTTCTCTCTCTTACATTCTTTGCATTTTTGCTATTTTTAACGCATAGTCATGTTACAACTATGCTCAGGTGGTAGTCTTCGCACATTGGTACCCTCATTTTTGCTAAATCACTTGACTATGATCACCACCCTTGAGCACCCATGACTACGCTTAACACTATTAACACTACAAACACTGCTTATACACTTAGCACCATTTCGCATCAACATTGTAGCTAACCACATTGCATCCTAGTTCCATCTAGTAAAGTCCCTATTCAATTGACAAGATCATTCAGGGCACCCCATCTCCACCTCTAACAAACCCTTGCATGGACATGGGGTCAAACTATGCACCTATGGATCCCTCGACTTCTAACCATCAACGTTTTTAGTCATTACAGTTTTCTACTACTAGAAGAAGAGTCGAACCATTTTCCTCTTCAATATCTATTGTAGTTGTTTTGCATAATCTCTATGTCACCATAGGCCAGCATAGACCCAACACCCCTGTGGACCTACTGCATGTGCAGCTGTATCTAGATCTTATGCTAGTGTAGACATCATCTACTAATCGATTGGTGTAGGCTGGACCTAGTAGTCATTTCCTCAAGAACCCTGTGTAGCAACACCACATTTCCAAAATTAGCTAAATTTTGGGTAGTTAGTAGAGAGCATGGTTAGCTCTCAGTAGAGAGCATAGTTAGCTCTTAGCATAGAGGACATAATCTCTAGAGTTACCCATTTTTCTGCAATTTTGAGAATTAGTCATTTTTCTGCAATTACAAGAGTTAGCCATTTTTCTGCAACTAGCAAGGTTAGCCATTTTTCACAATCAGCAACCTCTATAATTCCCTCTTGTAGTTTAATATACACACATGAATTCTAAGAAACCTTCAACATCAATTCTAAGCACACTAGCCATCTTGCCCATCCAACAAGAAACTAGGATTGACCACCTTTCTAGTCTTGCTATGGCAGAGCCAAGGTAATCCCTTAGGCTATGTGGTCAAGACCCTAAGTATATCATGCTAAATAATGAACAATATAACTTTATCTATGCAAAGATCCAGGTAGGCCTATTCATAGATCACTTGGACATGGTTTCCAAACGAGGCTACGAGCTTATCCATTGAGATGGATGAGAGTATATGCCTTCCTTGTTCAACATCATTCTGTTCACAGAGCCCTACCATTGGACACTAGCCCAACTCATCCAAGCAAATGAGTGTGAAGTAGGAACTAACTATGAGAAATTCCTATAGGAGGAAGAAGAAAAGTTCAAAGCTCACTCCAAACACAAGAGCCTCTTCCACACCATCTACCAACAATCACTTCCCAGTCTAGCCCACCCTTGGTTTAGTTCACCCATCCTTCCCAAGATGATTATAACACCAACATCACCTTCTTGCTCTATTAGGCTTAAGTTAATGCTTGTAGTGGAAATGCATCAAATGTAATACAGGAAATATGATGTAATAGCTCCATTTAACTTGCCCTTCATGGCATCATCTCAACCTGCCTAGCCATCTTTGGCAGCAATGATAATGCCTACTCAACCTTATGTTCACATAGTGCATGCCTCGCGGCCTCAAAAAACTTAGGCATCTTACATCTTTTCTATTTCATTGGCACCCTCGACAATGGTTCAACCCATGCATACATGGCTTACCCTAGTCACCATGGCCACAACATAGCCTACACAGCAAGCACCTTGCATGGTCTTACAACCTAGAAATAGGTCATGGACTACACAACCTACATAGCTTGCTACAACATCCCAAAACCTGGTTCAAGCATTCTAATTGATTCAAACCTCCTTTGAAATAATTCACATAGTGGACTTCTACCAGGACAATCCCATAAGTCCTATAATCCCACTACTGACTCTACCAACTAGCATCCCACTACTGACTCTACCAACTAACATCCCACTACCCCAATTCACCAAGTACAATGGTGAAGGAGATCCCAGTGCACACCTAGTAATGTTCAGGTCTGAGTGCCTACTACTATAGGCATGGCCACACACCATCATACACATTTTCACCATGTTACTTACCAACAAGGTGCTAAACTAGTACCACACATTACCTAGGGGCTTTATCTCCTCTTTGGAGGATCTTTTAAGCTAGTTTGTAATGCACTTCAAGTACGACTTGGAACCTGAAACCACCCTGGACCAACTAATGCAGATTAAGCAGGGCCATCTAGAGCCCATGCAAAAATTTATCCAACACTGAAGCACCTCATTAAATAAAATATAAGAGCCAATAGCTAATATGCACCTCCTAGTCATCTTTAAGGGTGCAGTCAATGACTTCATAAAGTTAAAACTGTATTGCTTGGCCCCGTAGTCTCAAAGACAAGTGTTTTCCCAAACTAAGAGCATATAGGATGCAGCTGAAGCCAGTAAGGACCTATCCTACATGGCCTATAAAAACTAGCAAGCAAGAAAAAAGAATGTAAGAATGGCAACGGTAGCCACATAGAGTAAAGCAACCAACCATGGGCCAACGACTAGGTAGCCCAAAGCCCCTACTCACAAAGCCACCAACTTTGGTGCCCAGGCAACCAACCCATCCACATTTGCAATGGTCATGAAATGAGATGGATGAAGGCCCAACTTTGAGTGCAAGGATCACTCAAAGTATACCCCATTGCCACTGAAACCATCAAAACTGCTAGATCAATTGTTGAAAGTTGGGTGCATCCAATATAAGAAAATGTTTGAGGATGCCTACAAAAAGCATGATAGGAATTGCAAGCTAGTAAGGAATCCCACCTCAATAGCACCAAATGAGCCCTCAATCCCATAGCACTTCAAGCTAGACCAATTCTATCATTACCACTAGTTGTCTACTCATAGCAAGGGATTCTATCAAGCTTTGCAAGATAATCTACAAAGGATGATAGATAGGGATGAACTAGTGCTTGACACAGCAAATCTAGTTAGGCCCCAGAACAAATCCATGAGGGTGTATACTGATCCTCTAAACACAAATGATGTCAACTACATCATAAATACCATCAGTGTGGGTGGCAAGTCAAAACCAATGCAGTAGCCTTTTGTGGTCTAAGTGCCTTTCAATAGTGTAAGGTTCCCCTTGGCCTCCACAAGTTCAAGGCTTCCCTTTGTTGTTAGAGTATTACCTCACCCACAACATCCTTCATGTTTAGGATTCCATAGCATGTTGTAACAACTACTCATTTACCATTTGTCATTAGGATGCGACAACATGCTGGCCCCTCACCTATCCAAAGCCTGGTAGTGGGCAACTCATCAACCCCTTCTCATCTAAGGGCTAACCCATTAGTAGCATGGGTAGACCCACTAGACCTTAGTAGCTATGGCATTCTAAGCCTAGTATGTTAAAACCAATAGTTTAAGGTCTAGTAGAATGACCTTAAACTAGTAATTGCCATAGCCCAAAATGGCCTAAAACTATTCAATTTAAACAATCACTACAACCTAGAATGACCTTAAACTATCATAATAGCCCAGAATGGCCTAAAACTATTATTGTAGCCCGAAATGGCCAAAAACTAGCATTGACCTACTATGGCCTTAAACTAGCATGAGGCTTTTCAAGGCTTTGAACTAACAACAAACTTGCTATGGCTTATAATAGCCCAAACTCGCATACTCATAGCAAATGCAATAAAATCATCATACGTCATACTTGAAGCTATATTGCAATTAGCATGCAACACTACACATCAATTCAACATGGTAAGCATTCATCTGCTATGATATTAAACTGGCATAGTTCACTCACTATAATGTTACACTGGCATAGCATCTATCCGCTACAATGCTAAATTGGCATAGCATTCATCCACTATGATGTCAAACTAGCACACACACACCACTCATCCACCATGATGCTAAACTAGTACAACATTCATCCATTACGATGCTAAATTGGCACCATAGTCTGCCACAATACAAAACTAGCACAGTAGTCTACCATGATGATAAACTAGCATAGAACATCTACCACAACTATAAACTAGCACATAATAATTTCCTAGGACTACAAACTAGCATACAGCAGTCTACCAAGACCTTAAACTAGGTTTGCAGTTAGCCACACATAATTCTGCAAGCAAATAAGCAATTATAACTCTAACTCTCCCTCCCTTTCCCCCACCACAACACCCCCCCCCCAACACACTCTTTACTACATCATGTGGATGGGGATACTGTAGTGCTAGAATGGAGGACCTACCACTGGTTTAGCCTTTAGAGCACTTACAGCATCATGGCTCCCTACCATTTTGCTAGTTTTTTGAAAACTTGTCATCATTTTGGCCTTTGGAGCATTTGTAGCATCATCACCCCCTAGCATTTTATTGGCTTTTTGAACACCTACAACTAGCACAACCTTTGGAGCACTCATAGCATCTTCACCCTTGCCATTTTCTTTGCATTTTGTGTTGTGTGTTCTCTTGTCTTCTCAAATTTTTGTTTGCAAGATGATGCCTTGGGTGGTCATGGAAAGACGCATCTCATTATAGCAATAAGTCACCACATAGTTTTGATATGCATGATTGGATTAGCTAAGCCTCTCAAGAGTGCACATTCCTATTAACCTATTATAGCCTACCTACATCCATCCCTATGTCTCGATAGTATTGCATTTCCTTTCATAGTCAATGATTGCAAGCCCCTCTAACACTTGCATGTTGTGACCACATGGCACCCTCTCCAAGTCAAACCATAGAACCTAATGTGGATGTAACATAAGTCATCCCATGGGGAACCTCTATTGGCTAGTCAAAGCCTAGGTGGATGTAACACAAGTCATCCTAGGGAGGAAACACCTATCCTACAAATGTGATGTAGTTTTGCAAGTATCAAAGCAAAGTCCATCTAGTGGCACACAGTCCACCTAATAGGAAGCATCCCATAGTTAGTATTTAGCAATGTATAGAACCCAAAGTAGGTTCACCCTATAGTAAAAAAGCAAAAAGCCAAAAAGAAAAAAAAGAAAAAAAAAAGCAAAAGAAGAAAAAGCATGTCCCTAATCAAATCAACAATGCTACAATTTTGCAATCAATATAGCCCTAAATCCACACTAACTCTCTCATGAGCACTCCAACAAGAGGTCAACATTTTCAAGGCCAAGTCACCCTAGTGCCATGATCACCATTAGTCATGCTAACTCTGCATCCTACATCATAATACCCTATTTGCATCTCATCTCCCCTTTTATCCCTAGCAAATTACCTACACCTTTTATTCCTAACATACTACTATCCATAACACTCTTAATCATAGCACAATGAAATCCAATCAAGTACTAAAGAGCAATGTTGGTGCTAGGCTTGTTGTGGTTTTTGTTGTTCTTTGTCAACATTTCTTGGACCACTCCTCCAGATGTCAATAAAGAGGAACCAATGAAACACCACCAAATTTAGACTACAGCATCTCAGGTGCAAATTTGTTTAAGTGTCAACACGAGGCCACTTTCTAAAACTTTTTCCAAGTGCTGCAACTATGTTCTCCACTACCCTAGAGCATAGTAAACCTAGTAGAGAGTGTAGTCAACACAAAGGTGAGTTTTGCATTTTTTTTCTAAGTGTTATCACAAAACCAAAAGCTGCAAATTTCTCTAAGTGCTAAGACTATGCTCTCCACTATCCCAAAGCATAGTCAACCTCTTGTGGAGAGCATCATCAGCATGAAAATCCAATTTTTCAAATTTTTTAAGTGTCAAGCTAGCCACTACAAAAATTCTCTAAATTCCAAGACTACACTCTCTACTACCCTAGAGCATAGTTAAGTGTAGTTAGCATGAAGGCCCAGTCTTTGCAAGATTTTTTCCAAGTGTTGAGACTATGCTCTTCACTAGCCTAGAGTGTAGTCAAGCATAGTTAACTAGAAGCTAGTTTCTACAAGTTTTGCTAAGTTTTGAGACTATGCTCACCCCTATTCTGGAGTGTAGTTAGCCTCCTATGGAAAGGGTAGTTAGCACATAGTCATTTTTTACAAATTTTTTCTAACTATGGGACTACGCTATCCCCTAGTCCAGAGCATAGTCAAGCGTAGTCAACAAAATAGCCTCCAAGGGCCTCCACAATGTAGCATCAACATTCAACTCAACTCCAACTCATTTCCAACAAGTGCAATTAGCAAAATGCATTTTTGTTGTATTTCCTGTTTGTCTCCAAATTGTTACTACACTTGACCCCACACAAGATAGTGAAAAGCGTAGTCTTCAAAATTGCATTTTTTCAGGTAGATTGTGGTTCTCTCAATGCATGCACATGCAATTGGTAGCATAGTCACAGTCTCTCAACCTTAGAAACTCTATTAGATCTCAGTAGAGCACAACACCATTAGCCTTAGTGTGAGTGTAGTTGGATGATAGCATAGTCCCAACTATCCCATCTACCACATGGCAACCATGCTACATTTCGTGCTAACCCTAACCCTATAAATAGCCTACATCCTCAATGTTTTCAAGGGTTGGCATTTTTTCAAATCAAGGAAAAAAAATTTTAGATTAGCATTTGGCAAAATTGTAAATGATTGTAGCCCCACCATAGCCCAGCAAAACACAATAGCCCACAATACACCACGACAGCTAACCTGGTGAGCTCTAGTCTTTGTGGCCAAACACCTCCAAGATGGTGACTATGCTCTCCACTACCTGTTTTATCCTATGTACCTTCTAATCCCTTTTGGTGTTAACTATGCTCAATCTCATTTGGGGTAGTGTTCCATTTCTCTCTCTTGCATTCTATATACTCTTAGTCTAGGCAAACACTTGGCCTACATGGCCTACAAAAACTAGCATGCAAGACACAAAATGCAATAGTAGCAATGATAGCCACATAGGGAAAAGTGACCAATTAGGGGCCAATGAATAGGCAACCCAAAGCCCCTACTCACAAATTTACCAACTTTGGTGCCCAGGGAACTAACCTGCCCACATCTATAGTGGTCATGATATGAGATGGCCAAAGGTCTAACTTTAAGCACAAGAATTGTTCAAAGTATATCCCATTACCACTGAAACCATTAGAACTACTAGATTAACTATTGAAGGCTAGGTGCATCTAATATAAAAAAATGTCTAAGGATGTTTGCAAAAGGCATGATAGGTACTGTGAGTTACTAAGGAATCCCACCTCAACAACACCAAATGAGTCTCTGATGCCATAGCACTTTAGGTTGGACCAATTCTATCATTACCACTAGTTGTTTGGTCATAGCACAAACTTCTGTTGAGCTTTGCAAGACAATCTGCAAAGGATGATAAATAGGGATGAATTAGTGGTTGACACAACAAACCTAGTTAGGACCCAAAACCAATCCATGAGGGTGTACAACAATCCTCTAAACATGGATGGTGATAGCCATGTCATAAACACCATCAGCATAGGTGGCAAGTTAAAACCTATGCAACAGCCTTTTCTGATCTGAGTGTCTTCTAGTAGTGCAAGGGTCCCCTTGGTCTCCATGAGTTCAAGGAGCTTCTTTGTTGTTAGAGTGCCATGTTATGCATCCACAACATCCTTCATGGTCACGGTCCCACAGCATGTTGCAATAACAACTACTCAGTTGTCATTTGTCATTAGAGTATCATAACATGCTAGCCCCTCACCTACCTAAAGCTCAATAGTGGGAAACGCATCAACCCCTTCTTGTCCAAGTGCCAACCCCACTAGCAACATGGGTAGACCCACTAGATGACAACACAAGAGATCCAATGAACACCTCATAGAAGAAATGGCTAGGTAACAACAAGACCAAAGATCCACCAAATCTGGTCCTTGTATCTGAAGTTCCTATGGCTGAAGCAACAAAAAAGGACACAACCAAGCACTGAGGCCCCCAAAAAAGCCAAGAAAATCAAGCCCAAGTATCCTCCACGAGAGATCTATCTTTTAGACTGCATGGAGGAGGTTAAGGCCAACAAAATGGCCAATGGCAATGACTTTGTAGATGCACTGGCCAAGGTTAAACAAGCACTCAATCTGAAAAATATAACATTGAGCCTATATGACCTGATCATGATCTCATCTACCCACCGGGAAGTACTAGTATGGATGTTAACCTCCATTCCTATTATGGAGGACATCCCTACAAATGAGAACTCCATCCATGAAGTGATGTTGCCCCCTACACCATAGGAATTGAGTCCAACATCTCTAGCATTTCATGATGAGGTAATTAAGATCAACCCCAAACAGCCCCCATGTTTATCACCATACATCTTGAGCAATGCAAGATTTGGAGGGTGCACATAGATGACAGGGTAGCAACAAATGTTATCCCATACACTGTCATCAATAAGCTAGGCCTCACAGACCAAATCAAGCCAATGAAAACCATGTGCCTAAAATCCTTCAATGGATCACATGTCACTATCAGGGGCATGGTCATAATAGCCTTTGTGGTAAGGGAGAAATTCACCACCATCATTGAATTCATTGCCATAGAAGAGATGTCAGGATTTAACCTGATATTAGGCAAGCCTTGGCTAGCCCAACTATAGGTGGTCTCATCCCCAATCCATCACGAAATCCACCATCCATATGAAGGTGGTGAAGTAATCATCCATGGTGATAACACTACTCCTTTGGCCATCAACACAAAGTAATGGTTAGAGTGAAGTTCCTTGATGATGCATCCATAGCAAAGGACAATAGCAAAATGCATAAGGTTGACACACTCGAACAAGTAGTGGAAATCAACAACCTCCTAGAGGATGCCTTTTGGGAAAAATTACCCTTTGACATAGTGAGTGAGGGTCTAAGAGACTACCAAATGATGTAATCTTGCCCTATGCACCTACTAACCCACACCTAATTAGGAAGTAACTACACGACTAAGGCATCCCCCCTAGTCCAACATGCACTAGGCGTCTACCTGTCATTCACCTTTGTGCACCCTGAATTTTACTTTCCACTTATGTTGCATTAGCACTATATCATGTCACTTACATTTGGCTTGATTTCTTAGTTTATGCATCGACCTTATCCATGCATTTACTAGCTTTACATTTCTACAATTATCACTTTACCCCATAAAAAACATCAAAATGCACAAAAATTATAAAAGCCAAAATTACAAAAAAAAAATAGATAGAAACATACTAGGCCTAGAATGGCCTTAAACTATTACTTTTAACATACTAGACTTAAAATGGCCTTAAACTATCACTTTTAACATACTAGACCCAAAATGGCCTTAAACTACCATTGCAACTCAGAATGGCCTAAAACTATCACTTTCAAACCAACAACACACATGGCCTGAAACAACCTTAAAATAACAATCGTCGCAACCAAAACTTCCCTAAAACTATCATGTTTAAATAATTTTTGTGGCTTAGAATGGCCTTAAACTATCGTAATGGCCCAAAATGGGCTAAAATTATTACTATGGCCCAAAATGGCCAAAAACTAGCATCGGCCTGCTATGGCCTTAAACTAGCATGGGGCCTATCAAGGCTTCAAACTAACAGGAGACTTACTATGGCTTGTAAGGGCCCAAACTTACATACTCATAGCAAATACAATAAAATAATCATACAATGTACTTGAAGCCATACTACATTTAGCATGTATTACCACACATCAATTCAACATAGTAAGCATTCATCTACTATGACATTAAACTGGCACAGCATCCATCTGCTACAACACCAAATTGACACAACATTCATCTGCTATAATATTAAATTGGCACACACATACCACTCATCTACTATGATGCTAAACTGGCATAGTATTCATCTACTACAACTCTAAACTAGTACGGCAGTTCACCACGATACTAAACTAGCACAACAATCCACCATGACAATAAATTGGCACAACATGTTCACCATGATTGTAAACTAGCATACGACAATCTACTAGGACTCTAAACTAGCATACAATTATGTACCAAGACCTAAACTAGCATAGCAATCTACCATGATGGTAAATTGGCACAACATGTCCACCATGACTATAAACTAGCACACAGCAATATGCTAGGACTATAAACTAACATATAGTGGTCTACCAAGACCTTAAACTAGGTTTACGATCCATGCATAATTCTACAAGCAAGTGAGCAAGTATAACTCTAACTACCTGTCCTCGCCTGTGGGACTCCTTGTTACATCATGTAGGCAAGGATACTACAATCCCAAAATGACGCACTTGAATAATGGCCCCCTGCCATTTTGCTAGTTTTTTGAGCACTTGTTGTCAGTTTGGCCTTTGGAACATTTACAGCATCATCCCCTAGCTTTTTACTGGGTTTTTGAACACCTACAACTGGTGTAGCCTTTGGAGCACTCACAGCATCTTTTCCCCTAGCATTTTATTTGTATTTTATGTTGTGTGTTTTCTTGTCTTCTTGGAGTTGTGTTTGCAGGATGAAGCCTTGGATGGTCGTGCAAAGATGCATCTCATCACAGCAGAAAGTTATCGTGTCATTCTAATGTGCATAATTGGACTAGATAAGCCTCTCAAGAGTGCACATCCCTACTATCCTATTATAGCCTACCTACATCCATCCCTATGTCTTGATACTCTGGCATTCCCTAGCATAGTCAATAATTGCAAACCCCTCTGACACTTACATGCTATGACCACATGGCATCCTCTCTAAGTCAAACTGTAGAACCCAAGGTAGAGTAACATAAGTCATCCCATGGGGAGTCTCTGTTGTCTTGTCAAAGCCTAGGTGGATGTAACACAAGTCATCCTAGGGAGGAAACATCTATCCTATAGATGCGATGTAGTTTCACACAATCAAAGTAAAGTCCATTTGGTGGCATGCAGTCCACCTAATGAAAAGCATCTTGCAATTAGCATTTAGCAATGTATAGAGCCCAAAGTAGGTTCATCCTATAGCAAAAAAGAAAAATGCAAAAATAAAAATAAAAAGGAAAGAAAGAAAAAGAAGGAAAAGCATGTCCCTAAGCAAATTAGTAGTGCTACAATTTTGCAACCAGTCTAGCCCTGAATCCACTTTAACTCTCTCATGAGCACTCCAACGAGAGGTCAACATGTTCAAGGGCAAGCCACTCTAGCATTGTGATCACCATCAATCATGTTGACTCTACATCCTGCATCATGATACCTTGTTTACACCTCATCTTCCCTTTCATCCCCAACAAATCACCTATACCTTTTATTCCCCACATACCGCTATCCACAGCACTCTTGAGCATAGCATAACGACATCTGATTAGGTACTAAAGAGTAATGTTGATGCTAGGCCTATTGTGGTGTTTTTTTATTCTTTGTTGACATCTCTCAGGCCACTCCTCTAGACATCAACAAAGAGGGGCCAATCAAACACCACCAAATTTAGACTACAATGTCTTGACTACAAATTTGTCTAAGTGTCAACATGAGGCAACTTTTTGCAAATTTTGATGAGTGTTGGAACTACGCTCTCCACTGCCCCAAAGCATACTTAACCCAATAGAGAGCATAGTCAACATAAAGGCAAGTTTTGCAATTTTTTCTAAGTGTCATCATGAAGCTAAAAGTTACAAATTTCTCTAAGTGCTGACACTACACTCTCCATTTCCCCATAGGATAGTTAGCCTCTCATGGAGAGTGTAGTCAACATGAAGGCCTAGTTTTGCAACTTTTTCAAGTGTCAAGTAAGCTGCTCCAAAGATTCCTAACTACTAAGACTATGCTCTCCACTTCCATAGAGCATAGCCAACTATAGTTAACATGAAGGTCTAGTCTTTACAATATTTTTTCTAAGTATTGAGACTACACTCTCCACCAGCCTAGAGTGTAGTCAAGTGTAGTCAACTAGAAGCTAGTTTGTGCAGGTTTTGCTAAGTCTTGGGACTACACTCACCCCTAGTCAAGAGCATAGTCAGCCTCCTATGGAGAGCATAGTTAACACAGCCATTTTTAACAAAATTTTTCTAATTGTGGGACTACGCTCTCTTCTAATCTAAAGCATAGTTAGCCAGAACAACCTCCAAGGGCCTCCACAATGTAGTATCAGTAGATAGCTTAACTTTGACTCACCTTCAACAAGCGTAGTTAGAAAAATGCATTTTTTTTGTATCCCCTTTTTGTCCCTAAATTATAACTATTTTTGACCCCACACAAGATAGTGGAGAGTGCAATTTTGGAGCATAGTCTTTAAAATTACATTTTTTGGGCATATTGTGGTCCTCTTGGCACATGCACATGTAGTTGACAACATAGTCATAGTATCTCAGCCTCACAAACTCTAGGAGAACATAGTAGAGCACAACATCGCTAACCTCGGTGGATTACATAGTTAAATGACAGCGTAGTCCCAACCATCCCATTTGCCACATCATGACCATGCTGCATTTCATGCTAATCCTAACCCTATAAATACCCTACACCCTTAATGTTTCCAAGGGTTGGCATTTTTTCAAATCAAGGATAGAAAAATTTTTAGGTTATCATTTGGTGAAGTTGTAGATGACTGCAGCCCCACCATAGCCTAGTAGAACACCACAACCCACAATACACCATGGTCGCTAACTCAGCAGACATAGACACCCCAATGAATACCAGTCTTCATGGCCAGACACCTCCAATACTATGACTATGGTTTGCACTATGCTTGTTGTATCCCATGTACCTTATAATCCCTTTTGGTGTTAACTATGCTCAACCCCATTTGAGGTGGTGTTCTATTTCTCTCTCTTGCATTCTTCGCACTTTCTTTGCATTTTTGCTATTTTTAACACATAGTCACATTACAGCTATGCTCAAGTGATAGTCTCTACATGTTGGCACCCTCATTTTTGTAGAATCCCTTAACTACACTCACCCCCCTCAAGCGCCCATGACTACACTCAACATCATTAACACCGCGAACACCGCTTACACACTTAGCACCATTTTGCATCAACATTGCAACTAACCATGCTACACCCCAGTTCCATCCAATAAAGTTCTTGTTCAATTGACAAAACCATTCAAGGCACCCCATCTCTACCTCCAATAGGCCCTCGCATAAATGTAAGATCAAACTGTGCACCCATGAACCCCTCAACATTCCAATCATCGACATTTTTAGTTGTTACAGAACTACTACTATAGAAAAGAGAAAGTTATTATAATTAAGAAGATTTTAGATTTAGATTCTCATAATTATGTTTTTGACATCTACTAGTATGAATATTGTAAGAACTATTACCTTGTGATATCACATCTTTAAAAGTCTAGAGCATATGCCTTTAACCTAAACTTTTTCAAGAGGAAAATGCATAGGATTTTTCCTTATCCTTAAGGAAACTATTGGTAGCCCTACCATCATTAATACTACTATCCTAGTGGGGGTTTACCTTAGCCTTAGAAATACTACCAACAATAGTGGCAAAACCCACAACCATGAGGGATGTCACTACCTAGGTAGTAGTACCCCTACAAGTAATCCAATCCTTATGGATATTATGTTTAACAACTTGTCTCCCAGTAACTCTACTATCCATGCTTATGTTCATTGCTATTATCCTCCAAAGTACATATAACTACTACTCAATGGACAAAATCCCCCTCATACACTTCTCATCATCATCAACACTTCCAACATCATGCTTCTAATCCTTTACTACCTATTCCACCTATGCAATTTGAAACTCCTCTACAATCATAACAAAGAAATGCTACCCAAGCTATACACTCACAAGTGGATGATAATTCAAATGTTTCTAAATAAAAACCTTTAAAGCATCATTTCTCTATCCTACCAATCCATCTAGAAAAATGCTAGTCTAGTTTATAAAATACAATTGATTACATATCAAGGCTTATGACTTTTATGGTTAGACATTAGGACTTCTAAATCTTACAATAGTTTCCTCAAGTGTTAATGGACAAATTATAATGTTAACTCATGTTATAATAGATTGAATTAAGTCAGGTAACCTTCCTAGGAAAATAACTAATCTTGAAAGTTTCCTTATGATTTGCAAATTGTAAGGAATGTTGCATGTAAGGTTCTACTAGATTCAAGTTATTATGTGAATTCAATTTCATAAGAGATGTACAAGATGTGGAATTTCCTCCATTAAAAAAGTGTACCATTAGACTTGAGTTTTGAATCATTTCCTTGGAAATAGTGGAGGACATTATGATCACCATCAATGGATGATCTTATCTAGTTGACTTTCATATAATCCATGTGTTGACCTTTTGGTATGTCAAAACCTTGGAAAATGAAGAATGTAGAAAATGAGCTTATGGTCTTGTAGAACTTGGGAAAGATAATATCATTATGATGATAAGAGATGATGAGATTAGTACAAGAGCCTAGATGGTATAAAGACAAGATCATGATGAGATTGAGATAAGAGCTTAAATGATGTCAAGACAAGAGATAAAAACAAAGAGCAATTTGAGATCAAGATGAGTGTTAAGCTATCAATATAATATGAAAAATCATTTGGAAAATAAAGATGAAAGATGTCAAGTATGCACGAAGCCTAGAAGCTAAAAGAAAATGTTTCAGTATCTGCCAAGACATCCCAAAAAGATCAACAAATGTCCCAGTAGCAAATCTCAAGTTTTAGGCTAGACGTTCCACAACAATAGTAGATGTCCTAATTTTACCTGAGATGTCTCAATTAGGATGTCCCAAGTGATACATCCCAATTTCTAGTCAAAAATCCCACTTATAAGAAGTAAAAGTCAGTGATATGTTTCAAGCTTAAATGAGACATCCCAACTAGTTAATTCCTAGCCATTACATGAACTTCAACAATCGTGTGACAAGGAAAAATGCTACAAAAGAAGTGGGATCTTCATGAAAAGAACAATCACTATTCATTATAATATTTCATCATTAATAACATCAAGTGAAATTATGTTGGTCTTCAATTCTCTATCTCTCTGTATTGTACTTTATTTTGTATTGAGAGATCCTTAAAGCAAAAAAATTATAAAGTTTAGCTACATTCTCTTCTTGAATCTCTTTCTTCCGTTGTAAGCCCTATGGGGTTGATGAGTTTCTTACTAGAAGGCATCTGTTAAGCTTGTTAGGACCTTGTGAGGTTGTGTGTGTTTCTTGAAAGAAAACACCTTATGTGAAGCTCACATCATTATAAAGGTTGTGGGATCCTTGAAATTACATTTTGAAATTATTGGGAACCTTGCAGGGTTAAATGTATTTCTTACAATAAAACACTCCTTATGAAGCTCAAACTTCATAAAGACTATGGTGTCCTTGAAATCACATTTTTGAAGACACAAAGTTCAAATGTGTGTAAGGATTCTACCCTCTAAGTGTGGATACACCCAAGTTGGAGAACCATGTAGTTTTATGTGTAGTTTTGTATTCCAATTGCTGGAACTTATTCAATCCCCCTTCTAAATTCTTAGTCCTCAAGTGGTATCAAAGCCCAGTACTATCATTTTTTAGTGTAACAAATTAGGAGTAAACAATGGAAAGAACTTCATACACTAAAAAATCAATGTTTTATGGGATTGACTTCACATATTGGAAGACTCAAATGCAAGGATTATTTAAATCCATGGAGTTTGATGTTTGGGAACTCATTTTATAGGAATATGCACCACCCATCAATAGCACCACAAGTGCTACAAAGCCAAGAAGCAAGTATACTCAACACGAAATAGATAAGTTCATGTTTGACTCCAAAGAAAAAAATTTTCTTTATTATTCTTTAAGTAAATTTGAGTTCAATAGTGTAGCTAGGTGTAAAACTACAAAAACAAAATCTAGGAGACTCTAGAAGCTACCTATGAAGGTGCATCTATTATTAAGTAATCTAAGTTTCAATTTTTACAAAGTGAATATGATAAATTTAAAATGAAATAAGCAGAGAAGATAAAAGACTACTTTTCTAGAGCTAATGACTTAGTTATAACTATCAAAGGAATGAGAAAAGATTTACCCAAAAGTAATGTGATTATTAAAATGATTAAAACATTATAGCTTGAATTTAAAGCTATAGTTATAACCATGGAAGAGATTAGGGATCTCTCAATCCTAGTGTTTGAAGAGCTTCAAAGTGCACTCATTGCTTATGAGATGAATCTCATAAGTGAAGGTGTAATCAAAGTAAAACCAATTATCCTCAAATGCTCATCAAAGGAAAAGAAGCCATCTAAGAATGAACCAAATAGTGAAGATGAATTAGCTCTGTTGTCATAAAGAGTTCAAAGAATACTAGCATGAAAAGGAAAGAGCTTCAATCAAACTCACATCAAAGGTAAAGAAAGAGGTAAAAATTGTAAAAGTTCTAATCTTGATGGATCATCTATAGATTTTTGGATTTATGGTGGTAGAGTTCATGTGGCCTCCAAAGGTCTAAGTGTTAATAAGTTTTAAATGAAGGATCCATCTGAAGCTGAAACAAAAAAGAAAAATTTGTACTTAAGCTAGGATGAGGAACAAAGTGAGGATGAAATAGATGATACGACTACAAATTTACATCTCATTTGCATGGATCATACACATGAAAATTCCATGGAAGGTTTTGAAGGACCTAAAGATAATATTGAAGATAGGAATAATGAGATGCATGAGGAAATTATCTTTCTTCATAATTTATTTATACATGTGAGGAGAACTAGATATAGGGAAGAGGATGGAATTTTTGAACTCTTTACTATATGTTGCACTCTAAAAATGGAACTCATAGACATAAAGGCTGAGATTCAATTATTAACTCACTTATTTAACTAGAAGTGTCAAGACTCACAAAATGTGAATTCTAGCAAAAATATAGAAGTGTCTCAAATTCTACACAATGATGGATATTGGAAAGAGGCTTCCCAAGAGGATGCTTACACAAGTTTGGTATTGTTTAAAGAAATAATACTAGGTTTGAATATCCTATCCAAATTAGAGATACCTTATATTTTTTCTATGAAATGTGTGGGCATGTACAAACTTATTATCAACATTCATTAGAGCACAATAACATGACCACTTAATCTTGTCAAGAAGAACCTAGTAAGTATGTTTTGTAGGGTAAAGAATCTTGGAAAACCAATGAACAAGAGAAGAAGATGATCACCTATGAAGTTAGAGGATTATAACAAATGACTAGCACAAACTATCAATCCTCTCATCTTACAGAACATAGGTATAATGAAGTAGCAGTTTCAAATGAGTTAAAAGATCTAGAAGAAGATGTTGATGACAAAAACATTAAGATAAAATTCATGCTAAGAAGGTACTCTATGATTGACAACCTCATCTTGAACATCAATGATCATATCAATGCTTAGGAGTAAGCAAGGTAAGAAAAAATATGGTTGTAAATTAAATTTCTTGACTTGCTATACTTAGTCCTGATTAAGTTAGTTTAGTATTTTTAGTGCTGTAAATTTTTTTATTGAATAGATTTTATTGGATATATTTGTAATAAATCCTCACTTGATGTTCCAAGATGTTGAGGTGAAGATCAAAATGCTTATGGACATTATGCTAACTTGTCATAATTGAAAATAAATAAGGTAAGATTTGGAAAGTTAGATTGCCACATTCTTGTAGGAGAACTATTTTTGTGCTATTATGCCTTGTGATCCCTTTCATATTATTTAGACAATATGTTGGTTTATAGATCATAATATGTTACTATTACCTCCTTGGTGTCTAAATGCTTTAAACATTTTATGGTAAACTCAAGTATTGGGGCTCTTGATTATAATTCATGGCTTTTGCATCATCATTGCCAACAAGGAATGACTATCACAAGGACTCACCTCTTTATATGATCTTTCTTGTCAAACATCAAGTTGAAGACTATTGTTGTAGTTATGACTTTTGGATCCTTAATACCTATTTTTTTAGAAGGTCCTTCCCTTTACAAGGGGTTCCTTGTTAACTATCTAGGAAGAAATTGTTCTTGTTTTCTATCTACATTAAAAATATTTGCATCATGATTTTTTTAAAGGACATCACTAATTGGAGACCTTAGTCTCCATACTTGATCTTAAAAATTCTACATAGATTATTTTTTTAAGCAACAATTGTTTTCAGTTCCATTCTATGTTTCTGTAAAAATCAAGATTACAACTCTCTAGAGAGCAAGTTGATCCTAAAAGGCTCAAGGGAAGAATACCACTCTCTCTATAAGAGATGCATTAAGAAGTTGGGAAGAAAACTAGCACATGTGTGGGGGAAGCCTATACCTCATCAACATTCATCATCTTTTGGGCCACTGGTGTAGAGGTAGTCTTCTAAAACTCTCACCAAAAGATACTTAATCAGCAACACTTCCCACTCCAGCACCTATACTAGAAAATAAGCAAGAAAAGGTATATTCAAATTGGATTCTAATAAAGTATCTAAGGTAAAAGTGTAAGTTAATTTTGGTTAAATTATTTTTGGATCTTTTATGTCTAGATGAACTTTCTTGGTACTAGCATTTTAAATTGACATCACCATATAAAATTTCTTTATGAGCATCTATTGAAGATATGATTAGTGTTGTTTTTTATCTTTTGAGATTTTGACATGAGAGGTTATGTAACTTTGATCATTCTTATGGACTTTGAATCTAAAGTCTTCAAAGCCATATGTGTTGAACTCACTCTCCTTGTAATAGAATTAATTTTTATTATCTTTTTGCTAATTTCCAAAAACGAGGAGAGTGTGTTTGTAAAGATATGTGTTAGTGAAGACTATTGATGAGATCCTAGTAATAGATCATATTTGGTGAAAACTATTTTTTTGTGATTGAGGATCAAGAACTTAGAAGGGAGAGATGAATAAGTTTTCCAAAATAAAATTAAATAGCCACAAAAGCCATACTCAAATTTTATGTGGTTCCCCAACTTGGGAATGTCCATACTTGGAGGGTAGAATCCTTGCACACCTCTAGACTTTATTTCTCAAAAATTTGATTTGAAGGGTACCACACCCTATATAAGCTCCAAGATCTACTCCAAGGTTTTTTATCACTATGAAACCACCAAACCCTAAAAGGTCCCAATAAGCTTAGAATGTGATTTCAAGGATCACACAATATTTACAAATTGAGCTCTTCTCTTGAGTGTTTTGATGTCACACAAACACTCAATCCCACAAGATCCTGACTAGCTTAATTACAATGACTTCTTACAAGAAGCACATCAATCCTAGTAAGGCTACAAAAGAGAAACAAAATCACAATTAAAGAAAGTAACTTAAATTATAGGTCCTTGTACTTTGAAGTATAATTCTACAATCAATCAAGCAAATGATTTTACAAATGAAGTACACAAGTACAATATACAATGATTGCTTTAATAGCGACAATTCATGCACAACACTTTCTTGCTCAATACCCAAGAAAATGAAATCTTCTTATTGCCTAGGAGTTTTCAAAAACACCTTGAAATTCATGCAATGGGTATGTAGTGGCTAGTGTAGACATCTCCTTTGACAGTAGAACATCTTTTTGAAATTAACTTCAATTCTGGGGAGACATCTCTTCTAGAAATGGGACATCTCTATGAAGAAATCTCTATGGATATGTCTCCTTCTGAAAGGAGATGTCTCCTATTTTTGAAAGATGTCTTCTTTTCATGTACTTCACTTTAGCCAAGATGTCTTCTACTTCATGGAGACATCTTCTCAGCTTTAAAACTTTGGTTCCTTAGGCTTCCTCTTATTGATTTAGCTTCTTCCAAAGCCTTGGAGCATCTTCATCTAACTTGTAGCTTTCATCTTTATGCATGGTTATCCATGCTCCCTTGAGTCCTTATAGTCTCTTCTTTAACATGCCTTTGTAGATCTCACTTCCTAAGTTCTCATTCATGCCCTGCAAATCATCACATTCTATGTTATTCATTTTCCTTAAGGTTTTAACATACCAAAAGTTCAACAATCTCTACCTTTTTGGTGATTCTCAAAGCATAGAAAAATGGGTTAGTAGTCTCCAGAATAAATCAAGTCATATATTTTCAACATTTCTTATAACACTTTTCATCCACACATAAAATCACCATATTCACAATTACTATAAGAATAAATGATGTTCACATCATAGTCATCAACAAAAATACCAACTTAATGTTCACATCATCACATCACATCATAGTCACCAACAATAATACCAACTTCTCATCCTTTTTGGACATCATCAAAAAGGAGTGGAGCAATGCTATACGATAGATTAAGAGAATTCATAATTGGACATTGGCTTTCAAACTTTCATAATGAACATATGAGAAAGTGAGTATGCTAAGATTATAGATATATATATATATATATATAGTTCCAAGGAAGAACAAGCAATTTAAAAAGTATACGATTGATGATGACAAAACAATTAAGTACTATCCCTTATCTCTTCACATAGAAGGTTAGAAATAATAAGGTACAAGCCTTTTAGTTGGTATCCAAAGACTGAAATTTAAAGTTCAAGCATTGAAGATCATGTAACTTGTCTTTGAGTCAATAAGCCATTAGTAACAAGTAACCAATATTTCATAGTTTTATAATCA
Source organism: Gnetum montanum (assembly GCA_015680685.1). Taxonomy (NCBI): domain Eukaryota; kingdom Viridiplantae; phylum Streptophyta; class Gnetopsida; order Gnetales; family Gnetaceae; genus Gnetum; species Gnetum montanum. The sequence goes on along the minus strand of MNCI01029740.1, from coordinate 78,378 downwards.
TTCAATATTCTCCTCCTTTTGAAATAAATAAGGAATAGGAACTTCACTGTAGGTGAAACATGCATATTCAACTTCTAATACAAAGAAATACATCTTATTATAATAAATATATGATAATCAAGTTGAGAAAAAAAATAGCAAATATATATTTACCTCATTTCTTATCAAAATAGATCATGAACACCTATTCTAGTGTTAATCTACCATTGAATACTTGAGATCTATAAGATAAGTGATGAACCACCATTTGTGTTGACTACAACATCAGGTATACGATGTTGGGGTTATGATGTCATGTACATGACATCAAGGCTAAGATCTAACGTCAGATATTCGACATTGGGGTATATACCCTAAGTTTATAAATACTATGCCTAGGCTCCAATTTTCATGATCATAGTTTTTGATCATTCTTAGTCAAAGTAGTGAAGCTCTTACAATTTATTTTCCTCAGAGTTATAATAGTTTTTAAGTGCCCGCAGAAGAAGTCTAAAGTCTGTACGGTTCTTTGTTCGAGCACCTATATACCTTATCACAATAGTGTGATGGGAATAAAATGAACTCTTTTGACAATCCTTATAGCATTGAGAATAGCTTACCATTTTCATTAATGCATTTTACTTTCTTATTCTTTACTTTAATGCACTTGATTAAGTAATTTATTTTTAGTAATTAATGAACATGAGCATGACCACTTTGAGCATTCATATAGTACTTGGTAATTTAGCAATGCTTAATGTTTGGTAGCCTAGTAGTGCTATATGTGTTCAAGATATGTTCAGGAAAGTGGGTTGGTGACTTGTGTTATGCTAGCTAGGCAGTAGACATTAGTTACAATCTACTCTATCCTTTATTCTTGTTGTAGGCAATTACATCCATAAAATATAAAATGATAAAAATTCATATATTTCAATTACACTTAAACCATACCCTTGAGCCTCACAAGTGTAGTTGGGAAGACAACAAATTTTCTTAACATCATTTCACTTCCTAGAGGAACTAGTGTATGAGATAACTATAGGTCCACAAAATTCAACTAGATCATGCGTAATGCCTTAGTGATTTATATAGTTGGGCATAGGGGTACCTCATTGCTCATCATTCACATCATTGCTAGGGACCTTTTTGTTGTTTTGTATGCTATCTAAGAGCTAGTGAAATTATGTAAATCAATGGAACAAAACTGAGAGTCATATCTCGTATTACAATCACTACATCAAATTCTCAGAGCACACTATCATTTTTGTTTTACTAACCAACAATGTCTTCTTCTCACAAGAGTGCCTCTCCACCCAAGCTTGATAACGCTCATCCATCAAAGTCTCAATAGTACCAAATTATATATACTCATCCTAATGAGTATATGTTAAACTTTACCTTCATCTTACACTAGGATGAACAACTACGGTGGCATGACATAAAAGGCAAAATTGTGTTGTTACACGATTGTGCTGCTCCTACAATGCTTTATCAAATGCTAGCACGATGTGGTCTTCAAGACCACCATGGGGAATATATCATGGAAGATGTCAATGGTAGGGATTATCATCCCACCAAAGCACAACGCCTGTGAGATTGATAGCTAGAGCAAAACTATGAACTTTCAAAGGGAAAAGGACTTAACGATTCTTCATTCCTATTGTACCAACATGCTAGTGGGGAATCCTTCTCTAGGGATCTTCCACTCAATGATGCTCCTCTCTTTAACTTTGGCAATGAAGGTCAAAACCAGAATCTACACTCCACAGTTCATAATCCTAATTTTGGTAACAAGGGATCCAATGACAAAGTAGGGTCTAGAGGGGTAAGTCAAGATACGGATTTAGAAAAGAAGCAAGATTATGATCATGGTCATAATCATTGAAGAGGCAGTAGTAAGTACTATGATGGTGCTATTTCTCCTTCTTCTTCTTCTCTTGGGTCTAACTATGACTGCAGTAGGTGAGACCATGATGGAGATGATCAAAATGAATGAAATGACCAACAGGACCATCAAGATAGGCAAGATCAAAGACACAAACATTCAAGATAAGCACATCACCATGAAAAAAGGGGTAGTAGAGGGCATTTTAGGCACCATGATCAAGGCCTTGATGAGCCTCTATTTAAGTATGCTTGATATCACAATGGTAGTTAGAATTTCAATAAGGCATGTGAAAGATAGTCAGATCAAATCGTTAGACATGAATAATATTCCTTAATTTGAAGGAGGATATAACTCTGATCCATAGAATCATCTTCAAGATTTTCAAGATTCATATGCCTTTCAAAACATAGAGAACAAATGACAAAAACTAAAGTTATTTCCCAAGACACTCATCAAAGAAGCAGAGAACTGGTATCGATCCTTAGAATTGGAATCTACCAGGTGATGGAGTACCATGCTTGAAATGTTTAATAATAAGTATCAAATGTACTCCTAAGTATCCAACATAAGAAAACAAATTTAAGGGTAGAAATAAGAAGTACACAAACCCTTGGATGCCACCATTGGCTAATACTATTCCTTGATGCACAAATGCCCTAGCCATGGTTATTGGCTCAACTCCACCACATTATAGATGGACTTCATAATGAAATGAGGAAAACCCTTGGTGTTTATGTCCAAGGCAATTGTCAAAACTCAATACCCAACAAATACAAAGGTAAATAGAGCAAGTCACCAAAGAAGAGGATGAACTAAGAAAAAGAGAAAGTGCAGAGGAGTACAACCATGATCCTTCCATCTGCAAGAGGGAGGTTTAATTCTATGATAGTGAGGATGAATCTATATTTGATGAGGGGATGCATAAGAAACCCTTGTTACTTCAAAAATTCAAATCTCAACTTACAACCAAGGTTGATCAGTTAAGGGATTCCATGGATAGCCAATTTCAACCTAACCTCAAAATTGCTAAAGAGTCCCAAGAACAAGGTAGTGACCATGAGCGTAAGAGGTGCAAGGAGGCTGAACATGCATATTAAAAAGGTAAGGGTAAAATTGTTGCAATAAAAGAGGTTGCAAACAATGAATCAAATGATGATCATGGATGTGATGTTTGCCAGTATGAACATCCTAAGGAAGGTTGCCCTGTTGTATCACATCATCAGGAGTCTGGGATGTACGCCTTACATCTATGACTTATACAAAGGCAAACATCCCAAAGGTTGCCTTATCCTCAAGGTAATCTTAGGCAGTTCCACCAGCAAAAATTGTATTATCCAAGCGGAGCTCCACCACGATTGTACAAACAATACTAACAATGGTAGCAACCACAATCATGGGCGCTTGCATTGCCAAGGCAACAATACCATTACTGGCAACCTAATCCATCTGATTTCTATGTTCAACAACCCATGTCTCCACATGACTCTTCTAGTCACATTTCTAATATTCATCCTTACTACCACCCTTTTGACTATTATCAAACTCCATCTCCACATGAAAGAAGCAATGCTAATCTCTATCCTTATCCTCCTCCTCCAATTGCATAACTACCACTTGCCCCTCCTATGTAGAGTGAATTTCCTACTCAAATACAATAACACAATGCTACAAGGACTATTAATTTGTAGCCTAATCATCAATCAGATGGGTCAACTACCTAATCAAAGAAAAGACCTTTCTTTCAATCCCATAGTCCACCTAAGCCTTCACCTACACCCACAGTTGATAACCCTGCTCCTACCTCTTCCTCCATATTAGATTCCTTCAAGCCTCCTTCAAACCAAACTCTACCAGGGATCCATACTATAATGCTTACTCACACCATGTCTAATTGGATCTGCACAAGAAACCTTCCCAAGAAATTAGTTAATCCTGGAAGTCCTCTAATTTATTTGTAGATTGTTGGGAATGAACCATGCAAAGCTCTTATAGATTTAGATTCTAGTGTTAATTTGATTTCTTATGATATGTACATTGCCTAGAACCTACCTCATCTTAAGAAGAGCAACATCAGATTAGAATTGGTAGACCAGTCCATCATTGTTCCATTGGGATTGGTAGAAGACATTATGACCACTATCTATGGATGGGCTTATCCTACTGACTTCCTAGTAATCAAAGTAGAGAACTGTAAAGGGTACTTTCCAGTCATCATGGGAAGAGAATGGCTAAGCACCATAGATGCAAGAATGGGCATCAAAGATCGTTCCCTAGAAATCTCTAAAGAAAATGCATTTGGAAAGATCGAGAAGAAGAGAGTTCCATGCATCACATACAAAGATAGTGGGTGCAACTATAAAGCAAGCATCTATCTCTGCATGCAAGCAATGTGCACCAAAAATAGAAATTCAAAGGTGTTTATACGCAATAGCCACAAAACAAAAGGGTGCCCAATGGCTAGCCACTAATTCAAAAAGTAGCACACTGTGCATGAAACTAGCTGAGAACTTGACATGTGAATATGTCACAAGCATGGATGAACTTGAGCAAGTTAATCACCAACTCTCTAATGATACAAATGATGATACCTATTGGGAAGAGTTGGAAATTCCTAAGAACTTCAAGCAATAGCCCCTTAATCTAAAAACATTACCAACTATAATGGAATATGTATTTTTGAAAAGTAAGAAGTTAGTTATAATCAATGCAAGACTTGCTCCAAATCAATAATAGATGCTATTGAACATAGTTGAAAGATGGTCAACAACTTTTGCTTGGTCATATTCTAAACTCACATGGATTGATCCTAGGATATGCTAGCATTGCATTTACACCAACCCAACCATGAAGCCAAAATGATAGCCATAAAGGTGATTGAACCCTAAATTGAAACAAATCATCAAGAAGGAAATCGAGTAACTCCTCAAAGTCGGTTCATCTATCCCATTGTGGATAACGAGTGGATTAGCCCACTTGTAATTGTGTGAAAGAAAGGTGGAAAATGGTGGGTTTGCATCAATTTTAGGCTATTGAAGATGGCAAAATTCAAGGATTACTTTCCATTACCATTTTTTGACTAGGTGCTCAACATAATATCAAGGCATTGCTACTATAGCTTCCTAGATGGTTATAGTGGCTATAACCAAATTCAAATTGCACCAAAGGAATAAGCGAGACAATGTTCATAAGTCCCTAGGGAACTTTTAGATATCATAAGATGTTGTTTGGTCTATGTAATGTCCCTTCCACATTTTAATTCCTGTTCTTGAGCACCTTTCAACAATAGATTGGTAGTGGTGTAGAAGTCTTTATGGATGACTTTTCCACCTGTGCAGCTACATTTAAGCAAGCCCTAGACCACCTTGAGAAAGTTTTGAAATGGTGTGTTAAAAATAACTTATAGCTCAATTGGGAAAAAATTCATCTCATGCTCTAGGAGGGAATTGTATTAGGGCACAAAATATTATAAGTAGGAATTGAGATGGACCCTGAAAAAATAAGGGTCATCCAAGGAATAACTCGCCAGCCAAAGATAGTTAAACACATTTGATCATTCCTTGGATACACTGGCTACTATCAATGATTCATAGAGAATTTCTCTAAGATCACAAAACCATTCGTTGAACTAACAAAGAGAGATGCTCCTTTTGTCTAGACCCTAGAATGTGAAAAAGCATTCCAGCAACTGAAAGAAAGGCTTGTGGAAACTCCAATTTTACAAGTGCCTGATTGGTCTAGATCATTTCACATCATGATGGATGCATCGAATTATGCTTTAAGAGCTATGCTAATGTAGTTAGATGACAAGAAATGTCCATACTATATCCACTGCACCAATCGAAGCATTGTGGGTACACAATTGAACTACACCACTATAGAACAATAATTGATGGTAGTGGCGTTTGCTCTAGAGAAGTTCAAGCATTATGTGCTTGGATACAAGGTGTTTGTGCACATAGACCATAGTGCCATCTACTTCCTAATGAATAATCCAATGGTGAGCCCACATGTCATATAGTGGCTAGTGATCTTACAAGAATTTGATCTTACAATGGTAGATCAAAAGGGCACTGAGAATGTGATCATTGATCACTTGTCTTGGTTGCGATGGGATGACAAAGAGGAAGAAAGCCCATTATCTGATATGTTTCCTAATGAACTCCTCTTTGTCATAGCAATAATTGAACAAATGTCCAATGAGCCAAAATGGTATGATAACATTTTCACTTATCTTCTTACTCAAGAAATGCCACAAGGGTTGGACCATTAGAGGAAACAATAGTTTCTTCACTAGGTGAAGCACTTCATGGAGATCAACGAACACCTCTACAAGGTGTGCACTGATGGCCTAGTTCATTGGTGTGTCCCTGATGTCAACAACTACATGTTCTCCAAGATGCTCATGAAGGTCCTTATGGAGGACACTATGCTAGGAGACACATGGCCATTAAAATCCTAATGGTAGGGTACTATTGGCTAACACTCTTCAATGATGCTTACCATTTCATCTGCTCTTGTAAATGATGCCAATAAGATGGTGGAATGGCTACTCGAATGGAGGGGCCTCAACAATGGATTCAACCTTTATAACCATTCAACATTTAGGGAATTGATTTCATGGATTCCATCACACCCATGTCAAATGAAAAAGTGTACATCATATTCACTATTGACTATTGTATGAAATCGGTAGAAGTAGTAGCTGTCATCAACTATGCATCTTCTACTACTACTCAATTTGTATAACAAAATGTTGTAAATAGGTTTGGTGTGCCACATGCATTAATCTCTAACAATGGAACTCATTTTATAGGTGCTACCTTTTGAAAGCTCATGCAACACTTAGGGGTTGAACATAAATTCACAACACCTTACCATCCTCAAGCTAATGGCCAAGCTGAGGTTACAAATAGGGAAATCATAAGGATACTAACAAGAATTGTTAGCAAGTATAGGAAGGATTGGAGCACAAAACTCAACGATGCTCTTTGAGCCTACCACTCAAGTTGGAAACTTCCTATAGGCTACTCTCCTTATGAGCTTGTGTATGGAAAACTACCAATACTTCCTACTTAATCTGAACTTTGTACACTTTCAACAACTTGTGACCTTGACCTTGACTTAAGTCTAACCCAAAAAGAATGACTAATGAACCTCAACTTACTAGATGAAAATTGATTAGTGGCCTTATCATCTATTGAGTTGCACAAGGCTTATAACAAAAAGCCTCATGACCTAAAAATTTAAAAAGTTAAATTTCAAATAAGAAATAAGGTTTTCTACTAGAACCCCACACATGTACCTCAATGAACTAAGTTCTCGATGTTGTGGGAAGGACCGTATATAATTTATGAAACTTTTCCTTCAAGGACCATGATGATCTATAAACCTAAGAGCCCAAACAAGAAACAACTGGTCAACATTCAACAAATTAAACCTTTCCATGAGCATATGTCAACTAACACAACAAGCACCTCATCCAATGGACAACCACGCTCCATATTTCAGATCTCCTCCTTTTAACTTAGTCATGGGAAAGATAGCCAACCATGCTAACCATTCAAGTGGCTCTTCAGTTTTTCAACTTTTTTGTTTTACACGTTTTTCATTTTACAACCTTTTGTTTTACATCTTTTTGTTTTTATGTTATTAATATTTTCTAATTTTTGTTTTACACCATCATTAGTACATTTGATATTTCTTAAATAATTTACACTTTCTTCTATATTTTATTTTATTTGGTGTGATTTTCTAACTTTTTGTTAATAAGTGCTAGGTACATTGGTAATGCATTACTTCATGGTGGTATGTACTATTTTTGTTATTTGATTGTTGTTATCTAGTTTCTAGCTTTGAATTTTGTTACGAACAATTAGAACATGGTTTATTTTTCATGTAATAGGCAATGAGTCCACAACATCCACCAATCCACACACTCTATGTTTTTCCTTGTTTTGGAAACGTGTAGTCCCTTTTTCACTGATAAAACTTTAATAAATTTATGACTTTGGTAGTTTCTAGAATTAGAAAGGATTCAAAGGTTTGAATAGGGTGTGCCTTTAATTGGATTTGGTATTCTTTGTACTTTTCTATTTGCCTAGGTACATATGTGTTTCCATGAATTTCTTACCTTTCCATGTCAATTAATAAAGGAAGTTGAATAAGTCCTTGCATGGTCTAGTTCTCATCAAAAAAATCATGAGTATTAAAAGCATACCCCTTGGAAAAAATAAATGCATACGTCCTCACATGGTCTGGTTCTTATTAAGAGAAAAAAAAAGATGAGGATTTAAAGTATACTCCTTAGACAAAATAAATGCATGTGTCTTTGCATGGTGTGGCTCTCATTTCAAAAATAAAAAATGAAAATTTAAAGCACACCCCTTAGATAGAATAAATGGGCTACAAGCACTAGTTATGGGACTCATCTCCTCTAACTTAAGCCCTTCCTCACTTCCTACTTCTTCTCTAATTTGGAATGGTGGTTATTCTGTGTGAGCACTCTTGTGTCTTAGGGGATAGATTGGTCTTAGAATGTTGATGGAAAGTCATTGAAAGTGGTTGATTTTGGTTTGTACTAAGGATGGATCCTATCAAGTGATTTAACCACAAAATCCACAAGGGACTCCATGTGATCGTAATTAGAAACTCCATTCCACTCTCTCTCTCTCTCTCTCTCTCTCTCTCTTATCCATCTATGCTTTCCATGTTCCACCTCATTACCAGTTTCATGTTTTGGTTCAATGTCCTAGTTTGATGTGTTAGAATTCTTACTTACTTAATTCTAGGTTTCTATACTTAACCTTCTATAACCATTAATCATCCATGGAGCCCATGGACTCTTTGGTTTGAAGTTATGCAAGGGCATAAAAGGCTTGTGCCTGCTTTGGGGAGGACCCACTTGCATATCTTTTGGTTGGGTTATTTTAAGTTCTTTACCCTTAGAAATTTTTACAATCAAATTCTTTTTATTTATCCCATCAATGACATCCAATTGTACACATCTTCACAACAAATTTTAGTGAATTCTTCTTTTCATTATTGTGAATTCTTATACCCTCTTCAAATATTTCCTTGTATTAAACTCTCCCAAATTTAATGAACCACTTATTTATTTTATCCTATTTGTCAGCCTTTCGACTAACATTATCAAAAAAACCAATCTACCACAATCATAACTTAGCCATGTGTAACCACCAACGATACAACGCATTTAACAGTTATGTATTACACATTGCATACTAAATCATGATTTTGTTATGATTGTAGTGGAAAGCATGGACTGGAAGTAGTACTATATTCACCAAAGATGATGCAGTAGTACCACATAATGAGGATCATTCATGATCGAAGGATCTCTTCTCTCTTTCTCATTCTCTTGCTACCAAGAGGTGTTGGATGTCAATATTCTTCAAGGTGTTCACTCCTCTTCTCATGAACACTCAATGTTGTAAAAATTGTAATTCCGTACACTTGGGCACTCATAGTCTATATGTCTATTTCATCTTAATCAATTTGTCATGTCAATTAATAATTCCATACCTACCCAATATGTTATATTGTAAAGAACTTGTTCCTCCTCCTCATCACTCAAGGACAAGTTTTTATTCAGTCATGCGGGTATGATGAACCACCATTTTTGTTAGTTGTGACATCGGGTACATGACATCAGGGCCTAGATCCAACATTAGATATTCGACGTTAGGGTATATACCCTAAGCTTATAAATACTACACCTAGGCTCTAGTTTTCATCATCATAGTTTTTTATCATTCTTAGTTAGAGTAGCAAAGCTCTTGTAGTTTATTTTCCTCAGAGTTAAAAAATTTCTAAGTGCCTATAGAAGGAGTCTAAAGTGTGTATAGTTCTTTGTTTGAGCACTCATGTACTTGAGCACAGTAGTGTGACAAGAATAAAATTAACTCTTTTGACAATCTTTGCAGCATTGAGAATAGCTTAACATTTTCATCATTGCATTTTACTTTCTTGTTCTTTACTTTAATGCATTTGATTAAGCAATTTATTTTCAGCAATTAATGAACAGAAGGATGACCACTTTGAGCATTCATATAGTACTTGGTAACCTAGCAATGCTTAACATTTGGTAGCCCAATAGTGCTATATGTGTTTAGGATGTGTTCAAGAAAGTGGGGTGGTTACTTGTCTTAGGCTAGCTAGGCAATAGACATTAGTTGCAATCTACTCTAGTCTTTATTCTTGTTGTAGGCAATTACATCCATAAAATATAAAATGATAAAAATTCATGTACCTAAATTACACTTAAACCATACCCTTAAGCCTTACAAGTGTAGTTGGGAAGACAATGCACGTTCTTAACACCATTTCACTTCCTAGAGAAACTAATGTATGAGATAACTATAGGTCCACGGAATTTGACTAGATCATGTGTAACGCCTTAGTGATTCATATGGATGTTACCTTATTGCTCATCAATGAGTACTTCTCAACTCATATAAGCAATAAGGGCCTTAGGTACTTAAAATGATAATTTATCAAATGATACCATGAACCATTAAATCCTCAACATAGAGCTCATAAGTTTATATAACATATAAAGTTTAAGAACTTTCAAAAAAGACCATCTAAAGGTAAGAATTTTAAAGATAAATGTCATCTTTTAATTTCAAAGCTTTACCAAATAAATATGATCTTCCTTGCTCATATTTAGCTAAGGGTGTTTGAGTGTGGAGCTTTGCTACTAGAGTATCTTTTGGTAAAAGTCTCAAAAGACTCCCTCTACACTAGTGACCTAAAGATGATAACTTGTTGATGAGGTACTAACTCCCCTTGCATATGTGTAGATATCCTTCTTATTTTAATGCTCCCTTTTCTCCTTTTTGGATTAGCTTATTCTTTTATAAAAATTTGATCATCATGGTTTTTTATCATCAAAGTACAATACAACAATGAGATTAAGTATGGAGACTAAGTTCTCCAATTAATAGTACTTCAAGATAATTCCTCATGAAAATTCTCTTTTCCTAGAAGATTCATGAATTTTTTCAATTCAAATGCTTCAATTATCATACATCAAAAATCTTCCAAAAGAAATTTGACTTTATGATTTCAAAGGAAAGCAACAAACCCATATCACAAGGCATATAATGAAAGAAAAGCTTTTTAGTCCATGAATTTCATGCAAGGGTTTTAAATCACTTGAAACTAATATATCTTAGTTAGGAATCCAAAGGATGATTTTCAATAAAAACTTTAAAATTAGCATAATTAATTTATCATGGTCATATAATTACAAAAGATAGAATTTTATTTGAGAACCAAATATTTCAATAATGCTTCACTAATATAATACCAAATATCTCTTCCTACATATGTGCTTATCTTAACATTTTTAGAACTTGGAGCTAATTTTCCTTAGTAAAAAAAAATGGAAGCACATGTTAAAATAAATAAGTCTTTCTTGATCATTCAAAATGTAAAAAGCATGTAAAAACTAACACAATAAGGAAATAGAAACTTACCATGACCTACCTTACTAGGTTTGAGATGAGATCCTCTATCATGGAGTACCTCCATACCTTTTAATTTTCTTTCATCAACTCTTCTATATGATTTCCAAGCTTGTTCATGTTCTTTATGATGATAGAATTTTTCATCACCTTCTATATCATCCATCATTTTGAGGATTTTTCCAATTGCTTCTACCTACAACATATCCTTACTAGGAACTTTTTGGCAAGACTAAGCATCAATATTATTTTGACCAATATGAGTATAATCAAAGTTTTGTTTACTTCCACAATTTTTACAAATAAATAAAGTGTTTTTCCCATGATTGGAATTATCAGACCTAATTATGCTTGAGCTGGAGCTTGTATCCTCCTATGAGACTTTTTCTAAATCTTCATTTCTAGGTTGTTTTTCATGAACCTTTCCTTCTTAAAAACCTCTACATTCTTCATTCAACAGGGTTAATAGTTGAATCTCAGCCTTTCCTTCTAAGATTTCTTCTTTTAATTTGGTGTCAAATTCATAAAATATTATATTTATGTATTTCTTTACCTTCTTTAAAAAATAATGTAGAATGAGAATTTCTTCTCGTAATTCATCATACCTTTAGTCATACTTACCTCTTGGCTTATTCATAGCTTGTAGTGAATTTTCATTTATGAGTGCCATGCATATGAGCTGAGAATCTTTTGTAGAGTCATCAAATTCTTCTTCACTTTACTCACCATCATCCTAGCTAGTGTTGAAGTTGGTCTTTTTCATTTACATATCAATCCTCTCTTTTCATTGCAACTTGTCATTGCTAGGACATTCAAAAGCCACATGCCCTCTTCCTCCACATACCTAACATTTTATTAAAAAATCATCAAAATTTAAATCTGAAAAATTCTTACCTTTATCTTTACCTTTGAAGTTATATTGATTGGGACCTCATTGACTGAAGCATTTTCCTTTTCTTACAAGTAGTAGTTGGATTCTTCTTGAAAGAAAAACTACTTTCTCTTCGTTGTTGACATCTTCATTAATCGATTCCTTTTCCTTTGTGGATGATTTTAGGGCAATGGGCTTTTATTTAATTGCCCCTTTGCTTATGAGTTCCATTTCATAATCAATAATAGCATTTTGAAGCTCTTTGAATTTTAGAACTAAGAAATCTCTTATTTTCTCCATGGTTGTGGCCTTTGGTCTAAATTCCAATTGGAGAGTTGTAATCATTTTTATTATGACATCGTTTTCAACCAAATATTTACCAGTACCTCTAATGGCCACAACTAGATCATTTTCCCTAGAGAAATAATCTTTTATTTTCTCTCCTTCTCTCATTTTAAGCTTATCATACTCACTTTGCAAAACTAAAAGTTTAGATTTCTTAACTATTGAAGTTCCCTCATAAGTGGCCTCTAATGTTTCCCAAAATTTTTTGGTCATTTTACATCCAATAAATCTAGTAAATTCAGATTTATTCAATGCACAATATAAATAATTTTTTCCTTTGAATTGAACATGAATTTATCTTTTTTCTTCTTATGTCCATTTGTTCCAAGGCATGATGACTTTTTTTGTGTTTTCAATGGGCAATGTGTAGCCTTCAAGGATGAACTCCCATACTTCATACTCCATAGACTCAAAGAAGCCTTGCATCCTTTCCTTCTAATAGGCAAAGTCAAACCCATAAAAAATTGATGGCTTTGTGTAAGATGTCCCCTCCATAGTTTACTCTTGAAGTTAATGTTGATAGAAAGAGTACTAGGCTCTAATACCACTTGAGGATCGAGAACTTAGAAGGGGGGATAAATAAGTTTCCTAAAACAAAATTAAATAGCCACAAAAACCACAATCAAATTTTACATGGATTCCCAACTTGGATACATCCACACTCATAGGGTATAATCCTTACACACCTCTAAACTTTGTTTCTCAAAAATGTGGTTTGAAGGGTACCACATCCTATACAAGCTCTAAGCTCCACTCTAGAGTGTTTCATCACTACAAAACCACTCAACTACACAAGGTCCTAACAAGATTAGAATGTGGTTTCAAGGATCACACAACCTTTACGAATTGAACCTCACTCCAAAGTGTTTTGACATCACACAAATACTCAATCCTGAAACATCCTGACAAGTTCAAATATAATGCCTTCTCTCAAGAAGCACATCAACCCTAGTAGGGCTACAAGAGAGAAACAAAATCAAAAGGAAATAATGTAACTTAAATTATAAGTCCTTGTAATTTGAAGAAAAATCCTACAATCAATCAAGTAAATGGTTTTACAAATAAAGTACTTAAGCACAATATACAATGATTATTTTGATAGTGATAATTCATGCACAACACTTTCTTGCTCAATTCCCAAAAGAATGAAGCCTTATTATAGCCTTAGAGTTTCTAAAAATACCTCAAAATTATGTATCCTTCAATATTGGAACGTCTTTCAAAAATTAACTTCAATTCTAGGAAGATGTCTCCTCTAAAAGTGGAACATCTCTATGAAGAAATCTTCTTCTAAAAGGAGACATCTTCTCTGCATGTACTTCACTTCAGCCAAGACATCTTCTGCTTCATGGAGAAGTCTTCTTAGCTTTTGAACTTTGGTTCCTTACACTTCCTCTTTCTGATTTAGCTTCTTCCCAATCCTTGGAGCATATTCATCTAGCTCAGAGTCTTCATCTTTATCCATGCTTATTTATGTTCCCTTGAGTCCTTATAACCTCTTCTTTAACATTTCTTTGTAGATCTCACTTCTTGAGTTCTCATTCATTCCCTACAAATCATTACATTTCATAACATTCTATGTTCTCCATTTTCCTTAAGGTTTTGGCATACCAAAAGGTCAACAATGACTTGGTTTTATCATTTATATGGATATAGTCTCTTCATGATTTATCTAGATTTAAAACTTTTGGAACTTTCAATAAATAGTATTGTTGTTACTAATGGCTATCTTTTAGAACATATTTTTGACTACATACCTTTGCTAATGGCATAATATTTCATAGACAAGTTACTTGATCTTCAGTGCTTAGCCTTTGAAGTTTGGCCTTTGGTTCTAAATGGATATAATTATTCAACAATATTTAAATGGCTTTGATTTTTTATGCTTTATAGATTATTTGACTTAGACTTGCATTATGAACAAATATGAGTAGCTCTTAATGAGACTTACTCTTAATCAGTCCTATGTAACTAATGCTGAAGGATGTATACTCATTACCGATATCTATTTATTTTCAATCCTTAGCTATATATATTCATACATATGTTTGTGCCTTTAATTGTTTATCATATAATGGTAGGTTATTTTGTTAACCCATTTTCTCAAGTTTTGGACATCATCAAAATGAGGAAATAGTTAACCATTTGGTATCAAAACCTTGGAAAATGGAAAATGTGGAAAATGAGCTTGAGGTCTTATAGGACTTGGGAAAGAAAAGATCATTATGATGACAAGAGGATGATGAGATCAAGACAAGAGCCTAGATGGTATAAAGACAATATCATGATGACATTAAGACAAGAGATTAAATGATGTCAAGACAAGAGATCAAGACAAAGAGCAAGTTAAGACCAAGATGAGAGCTAACTTGTCAATTTGAGATGAAAAAGTCTCAACCAAAAAACAAAGATGAAAGATGTCAAGGATGCATGAAGCCTGCAAACCAAGATGTCCCAGAAATGATCTTGTATCTACCAAGAAGATGTTCTAGTATCTACCAAGATGTCCCAAAAATATCAAAAGATGTATTGGTGGAAAAACTCAAGTTTCAAATCAAACATCCCACAAAAACAACAAATGTTCCAATTTTACTTGATATGTCCTAGCTAGGACATCCCAATTAAGACGTACCAATTTTCAGTGGGACATCCTACCTACAAGCAATGAAAGTTACTAAGATGTCCTAAGCTCAAATGATATGTCCCAACTAGCCATTTCCTATCCATTACATGCACTTCAACTATCATGTGACAAGGATAAATGCTATAAAAGAAGTGGGATCTTCATAAAAAGGACAAGCACTAATCATTAGAATGTTCCATCATTACTAACATCAAGTGAAATTATTTTGATATTCAATTCTCTATCTTTGTGGATTATATTGTATTTTGCATTAAGAGATCATAAAATAAAGGAATTTGTAAATTTTAGTTACATTCTATCTTTGATTCTATTTCTCCCTTTGTAAGCCTTGTAGGGTTGATGTGCTTCTTATGGGAAGACATCCATTAAGCTTGTTGGAACCTTGTGGAGTTGAGTGTGTTTCTTGAGAGAAAAGACTTAGTTCAATGCTCATGTTATTGTAAAGGTTGTGAAATCCTTGAAGCCACATTCTAAGCTTGTTGGAACTTTGTAGAATTAAGTGTATTTATTGAGTACCCTTGAAATCACATTTGTTATGGAACAAAGTCGAGAGGTATGCAAGGATCCTACCTTTTGAGTGTGGATGTATCCAAGTTGGAGAACCATATATTTTTGTGTGTAGCTTTGTGTTCAAATTGGTGGAACTTATTCAACCCCTTATCTAACTTCTTGATCCTCACCATGTTGATAACTAGAAGAGGAAAGTTTTTATCATGGAAAGAGCTTGGTTGAGTATCAATGATTCCAAGTATAAAATTAAAGAACTTTCCTTGAAGATTTTCCAAGAAAATAACCATGGAACCATAGAGAAAAAATGTGTTCCATATATTATGTATAGTAACAGAGGATGCAATTGTATGCAAAAAATTTGGATAGTTAAACAAATATCTATTACAACTTGTAGATCATGTGAAAAATAAGTGTGTATCCAACTTTGTTGGTACATAGTAGTTAAAAAGTAGGAAGGCACCAAATGATTAATGGAAAATGAAAGCTGTAATGATCTAATATGCATGGAACCCACAAAAGCACTCATTGACTTATATGTTAAGAATCTAGAGTAGATGAAGGATATAAAATAATAACTCTTCCAAATAGCACACCTGTAGTAAGAGAAAGGTATAGATTAGGGAAAGTTAGAAATTTCAAAAGAACCTATGCCTAGATCGATAGAACTAAAAACATTATCATAATTACTAGAATATGTTTTCCTTGATAATGGAAACCTAGTAATAATTAATGTAGAGTTAATAAAGGAATAGAAGAGAAAGCTCCTAGAAGTTGTAAATATGTAACCAATGTCATTCACATGGTCCTATGATAAGATTATAGAAATTGATCATGTATATAACAATATTGCATATACATGAATCCTATAGTAAAGCCTAAGCATCAATTACAATGCAAGTTAATTCAAAATATAAAGAAGATATTAAAGAAAGAGATTAAGAAATTCTTGAAGGTTGGATTCATATATCTTATTATGATAGTAAGTGGATAAGCCCATTGGTAATTATGCAAAAGAAAGAAGACTAATGATGAATCTGTATCTATATCCAATTACTGAATATGCTTAACACAATTGTAGGCCACTAATAGTATAGCTTTTTAGATGGGTATAGTGAATATTCGAAAATCCAAATTTTAGTAAAAGATGAAGCTAAGATAACATTTATAACTCCTTAGGAAAATTTTACATATAAGAAGATGCTATTTCGCTTATGTAATGTGCTTGCTATCTTTTAGTACTTGATCTTCATGGATGACTTCTCTACCTATGGCTCTAACTTTGAACAAATCCTAAACCAACTAAAGTAAGTATTAAAGAATTACATGGAAATAAAGCTAAAGCTAAATTAATAGTAGAAACACCTCAGTATTCAAGAAGACATTGTTTTGGGGTAGAGATGCAATGAACTATATCTCAAAAAATTAAGGTAATATAAGAAATTACATAGAAATCTTAAATAGTGAAGGATGTGAGGTCATTCCTTAAATACACAAGGTAGTATCATTGATTCATTATAATTTTTTTCAAGATCACCAAATCATTGGTAGATCTTACAAAGAACGATGCATACTTTAATTGGAAAAAAAGATCATGATAAAATATTTGAGCATCTTAAATAGAAGCTTATGAGAACTCCAATTCTCCAAGCACTAGATTAGTTTAGATCATTTTATATCATGACTAATGCATCCAATTATGTATTAGGGGTTGTGCCTACATAGATGAATGATCAAAATCATCCATACCATATCCATTATGTGAATAGACGTATAGCTGGTATACAATTGAATTACATCAAAACAAAAAAGGAATTGATGGTAATAGTGTATGTTCATGAGAATTTTAAGTACTATGTATTAGACCTGGAAAATTTAGTTATTGGAATAGAAATTGGAATATCCCAGGCATTGGAAATATTTTATTCTCAAATCCCAAGGGCCTTCAAAAACCAAGATTCAAGGCACCCTAGATGGTCTAGCCAATCACCCAAGGACTTAAAAAATGTAAATGAAAGTGTAAATGGAAACAGAAATGGAAATGAAAATAGAAATAGAAATGGAAATGGAAATGGAAATGGAAATGGAAATGAAAACAAAAATGGAATAGCAGATTCAGAAAGAAAATAGACACAAAAATGAAAATGTGAACTTAAATCTACAGAATAATGAACTGTAACTTTATTGAAATGGGAAACAAAGTAGGAGATTAACCAAGTATAGATTTGTGTGTTGGGTGCACAAGAAGTCACTTGGAAGGAGCTTGAAGTCCATTGGAGCTAGTAGGATGTGTTACACATCATATTCCATGATCTGGATTCTTTCCAACTGCAATTTTTAGCAACTCCCCACTAGTTTCCACTAGAATCTACCACTGTGATCACAAATTGGTATTTCACCTTTGGTGTTGTGGTATCATGTTGAGAGTCTTCATGCCCAACATAGATACTACTTTGTTGTCAAAGGTGTTTTAAGGCTACAAATGCTTTCAAGTAGAAAATGCTTTTCCAATTATGGAATAAAACTACCTTCCCTTTTTAGAACTTTTGAAAACATTGGGAATCAAAATAAGATGTTTATGTTTGGATTTTATATCCTATGAAATTGCTTATTTTAGCTCTATACATCATTGTCATGATTACTAATAAATTTATGTCAATTTTCATATGGTAACGGTTACAATTTTTAGTACAGTTGGCATTTATAGTAAGTTTGGAATACATCATAGATAACAAAGTCCATCCATTTACTATAAGATGGGATGCAATATCACATGGGCCGCGATATCGCGGTGCACCGTCATATCTATAAATAAGAGGCAGCTTTCCCTTGTTTCCCATTCTAGGCCTAGACCATAGGGAAACTCTGGTAGTTTGATCTCTCCAGAGATAGAATATTTTCCATGTGCCCGCAGTAGGAGCTCCAAAGTGAATGAATCTTTATTCGAGCAGATATTATACCTGAACACATATTTGTGTATAGAAATAAAGATGAACTTCTTGGATAAACCTTGAAGTGCATGGAATAGGCTAATTAGGACTTTATTTATTGTTATTTACTATTTTCCATTTATATGCTTTATTAGGAATTAAATCTCTCTCAACCCTTCTCTCCTAGTTAAGTGCCTCAGTACAACCGCTTCGAGCACGTGCGTTATGCGTGGTGATCCCAGCAACAACTAGTGTTTGGTAACCATAGTTGCATTGGTTCATGGTGTAAACGGTAAGTGGGAACGGATGCTGATGCTAGGTTAATTCAGACTTAGTTAGTTAGTTAGAGTTAGTTAGTTAATCTCTTCAACCCTTCACCTCAATAGCATAGGAGATAAAACAAAAAAGCTATAAAAATCATATACCTCGGACTTACTTAACCATACACCATAACAAATACAAGTATGTCTAGGAAGACAATGAATAATTAACCTTAAGTGTTCCATGAGGCATGTAGGCACTTAGTCTGTGGAGTTCAACCGGATTGCGCGTGTTATGCTCGTATTCATATGGTTGAGTGTAGGGGTACCTCACCACTCATCATTGGTGTCATTGCTAGGGACTAAGTGTTTGGGCGCTAAGTAGAACATAGGAGATCACTCACATCATTGGGAGCTTAAACAAACCCTTAGGGTTAATTAAAAGAAAATTATGTAATGGTTAAACAGCACACTGAATAAGACACAATGTCTTCTTCTTCTTCTCATAAGAGCATTACACCACCTAGGGATCATACAAAGAACAGTCCGCAGTCTAAAACACATAATCAAAATCAGCCAATTCCTCAACAATATAGGGTGGAATATACTCATCCCGATGAGTATATACCCAACTTTACTTTTATCCTCCATCAGGATGAATAGATGCGCTGGAGAGACTTGCAAGGTAACATAGTGTTACCTCCAAATCGTGCACCCCCCCACATGCTCCTTCGTGCTTTGGCACAGATTGGCATGACTCAACTCTATGCTGAATACATTATAGGTGATTTTGACATCAGGGATTACCATCCCACATCCGCACAACATATAAGGGACTCAAGGCAGGAGAGCCAACATACACTATTGAAGGGCAAAGAGGTCCAGCACATCCTAAGAAAAACTAGAGATGGTGAACGACTTATAACTTGTTCGTTATCAAAAGATGTTACCCCTCCTAATGATGGTGAGGAGGTGGGGTATCAGAACCTATGCTCCACGATACGTAACCCTAGTTCTAATCCCCGTGAACACCAACTATTCACTAAGGGAACAACAACACACAACAAGGACGAGCACTCAGATCGTCATCATGATTGGGGCTAAAGCCACAGAAGAGAAGGCAAGAAACATCTTCATGGTGATGGTTCTCCTTCTTCTTCCCCTTCTTCACATCATTCACCCTCTCCTTCCACATCAGGGCGCAATCATCAAGAGCATAATGGTGAGGATAGAGGTAGGCAAAATGAGAGGCCTTGACGAGAGAGTCAAGAGTGAGGACAAGGGCATGAACGAAGGGAAAGTAGGGAACAATAGAGATATCATAGACGTCATGAAAGAGATGATCATGATGAACCCCTACTTGCCACCCAAAGCATGCTAGATATAACGGAAGTAGTGAGAATACCAATAAGACATTTAAAAGATAGTCAGATCAAATGCTTAGACATGAATAACATCCCACGCTTCGAAGGGGGATACAACATGGATTCGTAAAATCATTTACAGGCATTCCACAATGCTTGCACCTTGTAGAACATAGAAAATGAGTGGTAGAAACTAAAGTTGTTTCCCAGGACACTCATCAAGGAAGCAGAGAGTTGGTAGCAGTCCTTAGAACTAGAAACCATTAGGAGGTGGAGTACAATGTTAGAACTCTACAACAATAAGTATCAAATGTACTCCAAAGTGTCTAATTTTCATAAGCAGATCCAAGGATGGAATCAAGGTACTCATGAACCCTTGGATGCTGCCATGGGCCACTACTACGCATTGCTACATTGTTGCCCGGGTCATGGTTACGCATAGCAGGATCAACTCCACCACATCATAGATGGGCTAAGGTATGAAACTAGGAGAACCCTTGGGACTTATGCCCAAGGGAGACTATCAGAACTTAGATCCCATGAAGTTCATTGATTGTTGGAACAAGTAGCAAAAGAAGAAGGGGAGCTACGAAAAAGGGAAAGTGCGAAAGAATATAACCATGATACCTCTCTTCGAAAGAAGGGAGTGAGATTTTGCGATGAAGAGGATGAGTCACCACTTGAAGAGTTGGTGAATAGAAAGATCTTGCTGCTCCAAAAGCTAACAACAGAAGTAGCAGCTAAGGTAGATGAACTATGGAGCTCCTTAGATAGTAAAATTGAAACTGTCCTAAAAAGTGTAGAGGAGTCTAAAGAGGAACGAAGTAGTGACAAGGACAAGAAAAAGCGGAGAGACTCAGGCCCTGCATGTGACAAGGGTAAGGGGAAAATAACTATCTCCGATGAGGTTGTGGAATCAAACACAGACAATGATGGTGGATGTAAGATCTACCACTATGACCATCCTAAGGGATTTTGTCCAATCATCTCACATCTACAAGAGTCTGGGGTGTATGCACTCAACCTGAGACTCAACAAATGACAGATACCCCATCGGTTACCTTATCCCCAAGGTAACCCAAGATAGTTCCACCAACCCTTAACGTACTATCCAAATGGAACTCCACCACAACACATCAGACAAAATCAGCAGTGGCAATACCCATAGTCATGAGGGATTTCATCGTCAAAACAATAGTACCCTTACTGGTAGCCCGATCCATATGGTTACTACGTGTAGCAGCTGATTTCTCCAAGTGACTTCATGGGTCATACAACTTCCCAACATCACTACCAAGTTCGGGAGTACTTTAGAAGGACTCTTTCTCCTTCAAGAGATGCTCCATACCCATAGCATCCTCCTACTCCATCCGCACCTCTTCCACCGGTAGTTCCCATACCTCCTGCTCCAACAATGCAAGGGGAACTCCCCACTCACCCGCAGCAACGAAACGCTACGACAGCTGTAAACATTCAACCCGCTACTAGTTCTGACAACTGTAAAAAGAGAAGACCTTTCTTTAGAACCAAAAGCCCAAACAAGCTCTCACAACAACAAGCAATTGAATCTGTGATCACTCCTCTAACACACAAGGCTTCAAATATTCCTTCAGTCCAACAACAAAGCTTAACGCATACGGTTATGTTAACACATACCGTAACCAACTGGATCAAGGTAGGCCACCTTCCCAAAAAACTAACTAACCCTGGAAGTCCCTTAATCTATCTCCGAGTCACTGGGAATGAACCACATAGGGCTCTTCTTGACTTAGGTTCCTGAGTCAACTTAATTTCACAAGAAATGTATCAAGCCTGGAACCTACCCCAACTTAAGAAGAGCAAGATTCAACTAGAGCTGGTAAACCAGTCCATCACCATTCCCTTGGGATTGGTGGAGGACATTGTTACCACTATGTGTGGTTGGTCTTACCCAGCTGATTTGCTAGTGATTGAAGTCAACAACAATGAAGGAACCTCCCAATTATAATGGGAAGGGCATGCAGGCCTAGGAATCTGTGATCTTCCCTTGGAAATTTATAAGGTAAAAATTTATGGAAATATCAAGAAGAGGAAAGTTCCATGCATCACATACAGTGATTCATCGGGTGATAACATGGAGGAACGCACAACATCTCCTCCATGCAATAGGTGTGCCCTTGAAACTATGAGACAAAGATGCTTGTATGTAGCAACCACACAACAAGTAGTAGACACCCCATGGTTGACAGCTATTCAAAAGAGCAACCGAAAAATATGCATGGAACGAACTGAGGAAACAACCCATGCCAACAACGAAAGCATAGACACATTGGAATATGAGCATCGCCAACTTCCACCCCTTAATCTAAGAACATCAATTGGGAGAAGCTGGATACTTCTTAGAAATTCCAATAGGTGCTCATTATTTCGCATCTCTCCCTTTCCATTCAGTCATGGGGGAGATGGCCACCTATGCTAATCAATTGGGGCCCTCAGTTCTTTTTAATTTTTTTTTTACACATTTTTGTTTTACACATTTTTGTTTTACACGTTTTTGTTTTACACATTTTTATTTTACGCGTTTTTGTTTTACACGTTTTTGTCTTACAAATTTCTTTAACTTTTCTTGTTTTTGTTTTACAAAGTTCTTTAACTTTTCTTGTTTTTATTTTACATCATCATTATACTTTTTCAATTTTATTTCTTGTGTGTGTGTGCATGTGATCCACCTTGTAAGTTTGTCACCCAATAAGTGTTCTTCATGATGGTATGAATTGTTTTCATATTGATTGTTAATGTTTGATTTTTACCTTTAAGTCACGATGTTAATACTAAGGTATGTTTCTCTTGATATGGCAGGCAATGAGTTCACTTCATCCATTCATCCACAAGTTTCTATGGTCTCTCTCAGCTTGGAAGTGTACAGTCCCTTTCATAATAAGCACTCTAACAAATCGGTGACTGGACATTTCTCAAACTAAGGAAGGACTCGAGGATTGAAAAGGGTGTGACTTCAAGGGAACTTGATGCATTTGTGTTGGCTATTCTCTTAGGTTCTTGGATGTTTTCTTCTTTATTTTTCTTACCATCTCGACATCACCCCAATCATCGGGAAGCTAAGAAAATAAAAATAACAAAGTCTTTGCATGGTGTGGTTCTCATGTATAAACACATAAAATAAAAAAATAAAAAAAATAAAAAAAAAAAAGAAGAGAGAAAAAACAAAAAAAAAAAGAGAAGTGAGAATTCAAAGCACATCCCTTAGAAAAAATAATTTCGTGGGCTACAAGCATTGGTTATAGAACTAAACATGTTCCCTCTAGCTAAGGCCCTTCTCGCTTCCCATTCTCTCCTCCTTGTTTTGTTGGAATGATGGTGGCTCTTGGGTGAAGGCATTCTTGTTACTTCAAGAGGATGGTTTGGCCAAATGCATTAATGCGAAGTCACTGAAAGTGGTTTGTTTGAGGCCAGAGTTGGAATGACATTTTCTAAGTCACATTAATCATGAAACACACAAGGGGCTGTACACCACCTTGTTCTTGAGACTCCATTCCATTTTCTTCTCTCCACCCTTCTCTCCATTATTCACCTCATTACCGGTTGTATCATTAGTGTATATATTTTGGTTGATACATTGTTTTCTTTTTGATAAATTCTCTCAGTTAAGACTTTAACTTTTGTTCCAAATGACATTCCCATAGCCTCCGGACTCTTTGAATGTGGGTTTGTTAGGGCATTAAGGGCATGACCCTACTTTGGGGAGGACCCACTGACATTCCTCTTTGGTGCACCAGTTAAATTATTTTCCCTTAACATTTTTGCAATCTAATTTATTTTGTTCATTTCCATCTTGACATCCATTTCATCGATGTTATAGTTGTCTCTTTTTCTTCCTCTTTCTTGTTCCTTGTCTTTCTCCATTCTATCACTATCGGAGGTTTGCGATTAGTCATGGGGGTATAGGGCCCAATTTTTTGAATTTTCTCCTAACCCCTACACCTTCAGTAGTCACCAATATGATATCTTGAGATCCGTATTAGCCATACCACAACCTAGCCACACCGAAGCAATGTATCAACTACATTGAAATTCATTTACCCTTACTAATATAAAATTGTGTTGTGTGTGTAGATGGCAATCATGAAACAACGGATTGGATCTGGAAGGAACACATGGAATGGAGCAATGCTGAAGCAGCTATGCAAGGAGCAAGATCGATGATGCATGCTTATGAATGGACAATGAAAGGCGTAATCTTGGCGTTGACAGCAGCAACACTTCTTTATCTCTCTCTCTTAGCTACCAAATGAGGCCTGATGTCAATGTAATAAGGTGTTCACTCTAGTTGTCATGAACACCAGTTGTGTTTTGTCTTGTAATGATGATCCATTCACAAGTCATCCCATTAGTTTCATTTTGAGTTAATAATCCCATACCTTCCCAATATTATTGTAAGGAACTCAAGGACAAGTTTTTATTCAGTCATGGGGGTATGATGGGATGCGATATCGCATCCCACTTGATATCGCATACGCGATATCGTGTCGTCCCCCATGATATCGCGATGTGCCATCATATCTATAAATAAGAGGTAGCTCTCCCTTGTTTCCCATTCTAGGCCAAGACAGTAGGGAAACTTTGGTAGTTTGATCTCTCCAAAGATAGAATATTTTCCATGTGCCCACAATAGGAGCTCCAAAGTGAACGAATCTTTATTCGAGCAGATATTGTACCTAAACACATATTTGTGTACGAAAATAAAGACGAACTTCTTTGATAAACCTTGTAGTGCATGGAATAGGCTAATTAGGAATTTATTTATTTTTATTTACTATTTTCCATTTATATTCTTTATTAGGAATTAAATCTCTCTCAACCCTTCTCTCCTAGTTAAATGCCTCAGTATGATCACTTCGAGCACATGCGTTACGCGTGGTGATTCCAACAACGACTAGCATTTGGTAACCACAGTTGCATTGGTTCAAGGTGTGAACGGTAAGTGGGAATGGATGCTGACGCTAGGTTAATTCAAACTTAGTTAGTTAGTTAGAGTTAGTTAGTTAATCTCTTCAACCCTTCATCTCAATAGCATAGGAGATAAAACAGAAAAGCTATAAAAATCATATACCTCGGACTTACTTAACCATACATCATGACAAATACAAGTAAGTCTGGGAAGACAACGAATAATTAACCTTAAGTGTTTCATGAGGCATGTAGGCACTTAGTCTGTGGAGTTCGACCAGATCATGCATGTTACACTCGTATTCGTATGGTTAAGTGTAGGGGTACCTCGCCACTCATCACTATAAATAGTAAAGAGACTTTTGTAACTACATTGATGCCATCACAGCTACAATGACCTTGGTGGACTATGCTAAAGTTGTTGGAAATGGCTAGAAACTATGGAAAATACTGGAAACTGTAGAAAATGTTGCCTACATTGGCCATCCTGCAACTACTGAAGACTTAGGGTGACTACACTAGCCACTATTGGGAAAATGGAAAATGGAAAGTGGAAAATGAAAAATCCCAACAATTCCAATGTTGCATCTATGCTAAGTTTTGTGATGACTATGCTGGATTGGAAATGGAAAATCCCAACAATTTCATCTACACTAGGGGAAGATGGTTCCATTGTAATTGAGGCTATACCTCTACAAAAACCCATGGAAATGCTAATTTTGGTTATTCCCAAGGCATTTTCAGCCCTCCCAAGCCCAAATATAGACATGAGGTAACTTTTTCCACTTGGGAAGTGAGGCAACAACAACTTCTAAGGTATTTTTCAATCCCAAAAGCCAAGGTATGCAAGATTTTAGCTCATGGACTACAAATCTTACATATACAATAAAATCTTGCCTCAAATTGAGAAATGAAGGTTACAATTTGGAGCATGAATTTTTGGTGGTGTTTTACTATGTGCTTGAATATTCTATCTTTGTGCATATTTATCATAGCATCATCTAGTTTCTGATGAACAAACCAATAGTAAGCCCTTAAAACATTCAATAGTTAGTGATCTTACAAGAGTTCAACATCATAATGATAGACAAGAGATTTAAGAATGTTTTTATAAAGCATTGATTTAGATTAAGATGGAATAATAAAATTGAGAAAGTATCTTTGTCTAATCAATTTTTTAATGATCCTTTATTTGTAAAGGTTACTACAGTGTCCTCACTAGTGAGCACTTCTTGGTTCACTAACTATCTCACATACTTGAATGAGAAAAAATTTCCTTATTAATAAAATAATTTTAGGACTTAACAATTCTTGCATCAAACTAACATTTCATGAAAATATAGAGAAACCTCTACAAAATCTATGTTGATGATCTAGTGCAACAACGTTTTCCTAAAGAAAACCATATGAGATGTCTCTAAGATGTGCATAAAGGATCATGTGGTGTTCATTATAAAGGAAGATGCATTATTATTAAAATCTTCATGATATGTTACTTTTGACCAACTTTCTTTTATAATGCACATAAATTTGCTAAGTCCTATGAACATTATCAAAGAGATGGTAGGCTACCAATGTGATTTCAAGGACCACAATAGTGTATAACCATCAGGGTCTTTTGACCTATGGGAAAATGATTTCATGGGTTCCATCACCTCTTATTCAAATAAAAAGTCATACATTATCATGGTTATGAATTATTACATAAAGTGGGCCAAAGTAGCTACAATAATGAAGCAGGTTCACTCTAATAGAAAATAATCTTTAAGTCACTAAATCAATGTATTATGAAAAGATAAAGTACTATGCTAAAAATCAAGAAAACTAGATATCCTTAATTATTAAAAAGAAGATTACAACAAGGTTCCACAATCCACAACATTACTCAAACACACTCATAACACTCAAATGATGCTACAAAGCCTGAGGCTTTACAACCACACAATGATTGTTCTCAATGTGAGATAAAACTAAATGAGATCCCTCCCATAACCTAGGATGGACACCTTAACTCACAAGAAATACACAAGAATACACTAGCTAATACACCATATAATTTACCTTTAAGCTACAATCACAAATGCACTCACTCTATATGTTCTCTCATACTCTTGACACACACATCAATTCTTTCATTGATGATCTCCCCATCTCCTTATACCTCATGAAGAAAGACATCAATATTTATTAACAAAGAAAAAATAAGAATCCTAGAAAGCTTTGTCAACTTAACTTGAGGACCTTTAGCTATTCCTATATTTTTCCATTTTCTTCTAGTTGTTTTCCAAATTGGAATAGTAATTTCAGAAGTTTTTCCATTTGTTTGGATCATCTTTGTCCTTTCTAGATCATCTCACTATTAATCCAAACTTGTAGATGTCATCTCACATGGGTATGAGACATCTCCATAATAGCTAATATTTCTCACCAAAATATGTGATGTCTCAACTAGAACAACTTTCAAACTATCTAATGTCCTAGCTATAATCTAGGACATCTTACCAAAACTAGGATGTCTCAGCTGAGACTTCCCCAACATAGTCCAAACATCTCTATAATTTCTTATATGTCTCCTCTAAGAGCTCAAATCTCAATCAAGATGTCTCATTAACCTCTAAGACATCTTCACAAAGCCTAAAACCTAGAAAAACCATCTATATGGCAATAGAAGGAAATTAGAAGAGGTGTCCCTATACCTAGTCTCCCAGCCTTCAAAAAGTAAACTCTTGTAAACAATGAAATAGGGATAGCAGTGATTCCCAACTCATGAAGTTTGATCTCATAAACTCATACAACATCATCTTCTTATTGATCCTTCCAATGGATCAAGTACTCATGCCTCTTTATACCATAAGTACCGGAAGCTTCCATTCACTTGAGTACAATTTTCTTCCTTTCCATTGAAGGCTAAGACTACTTAATATCCCCATTCAATTCATCAAGGTTTCCCTATATGGTCTCATCATCAACCAGTCCTTAATAGTACACAAGTTCCAAAAAATTAAAAATAAAAGATAAAACAACATCATTTGGTGAGTCAATCCCAAAAGCATTATTATTAATTTTGGTCCTAATTCTAATAGAACCCATCTTCTTGGCTTTCAGCTTGGAGAAGTTAACATCTCTCAACCACTTCTTCTTCAAGTGCATCCAAACCAAATTACCAATTAAAAAATTTATCCTTCTTTTCCCCTCATTCCTCTTGAGGACTCTCTCTTTAGCCTTCTTCTTAATATTTGCTTTTACTTGTGCATGCAGATTCCTCATGTCTTACACAAAATTAACACTAAGTTGAGCTTCACCATCAAAGTTATTCAATTTTTCCACCATATATAGCTAAAATCATAGTTCATATCAAATGATCTTTTACCAATGACAACATAAAAAGCATTATTATAAGAAAACTCATCATGACATAATAATTTTTTCCACTTATTTGGTTTTCCATCACATAAATACTATAAAATATTTAACAAGGATCTATTTACCACCTTAGTTTGACCATCTCACACTCTCCCATTAATTCTCTCACACTCTTGCCATACACATTAATTCTCCCCTTGATGATATTTTCATCTCTTCACATCTCATGAAGGAATACATTAATATTTATGACAAAGAGAAGGCAAGAAATGTAGAAATCTATTGCCAACTCAACTTGAGTATCTTTAGTTATTTTCATCCTTTTCCATCTTCTCTTGGTTTTTCCCCAAATTTAACAATAATTTTAGAAGTTTCTCCACATGTTTGGATCATCTATGGGCTTTCTAGATCGTCTCACTATCAAATCAAACTTGTAGATGGGACATCTCTGGGTCTAAGATGTCTCCACAATAGCTTAGATGTCTCACTAAAATATGGGATGTCTCAGCTAGGACATCTTCCATATTGTGGGATGTCCCAAGATGTCCCAACTATAATCTAGAATGTCTCAATAGAACTTGGACATCTTACTTAAGACTTTTCCAACATAGTCCAAACATCTCTAGAATTTTCTAAATGTCTCCTCTGAGAGCCTAGATCTTGAGCAAGATGTCTCCTTGACCTTCAAGATGTCTCCACAAAGTTGAAACCTACAAGAATTATTTGTAGGAAAAAGGAAAGGAATCAAAAGAGGTGTTTCTACACCAACTAATTATATTGCATCAACTACTTCTAAATAGGTTTGATATGCATCCTATAACTATATTTGAAAATGGAATTCATTCTTAGAGGACTAACTTTCAAGAAACTAATGTAATGATTAAGAGTACCACATAACTTGATCACACC
This sequence comes from Gnetum montanum, assembly GCA_015680685.1. NCBI lineage: Eukaryota > Viridiplantae > Streptophyta > Gnetopsida > Gnetales > Gnetaceae > Gnetum > Gnetum montanum. The sequence continues at coordinate 48,886 of MNCI01029740.1, read as the reverse complement.
ATATCATCCCCAAGCCAATTGATAAGCTAAATTTACCAACTAAGAGATAACTAGAATTTTAATATGTACCATTAGTAAACATACAAAATACTGTAGAATTAAACATAATGATGCTATAAGGGCTTATAAGTCATTATACAAACTAGAATTATACAAACTTCCATACAAACTAGTATATGGAAGTTTCCAAACTGTTGATACAAACTAAATTATATACACTTAATGCTGCATGTGAGTTAGACTTGAATCTCATCTTAGTATAACAAGAAATATTGATTAACCTAAATGTACTAAGAGAAATATCCCTTATCCACAATGAATTCTATAAATTTTACAATAAAACAAGACATGAACTGAAAATTTGATGTCTCAATATTTAACCAAAAGATAAGGTTCTTTATTATAACCTAAATAACATATCTCAATGTATTAAATTTTGGATGCTTGAAGAAGGGCAAAACATAATTCATGTAATTTATAGGTTTGGTGCCCTATAGATTTACCATGCTATAAATCCACAAAAGCTTATCCTCATTAATGTTTAACAAATAAAGTCTTTCCATGAACCATGTGAGAATAATGCCTTCAATATCTCTGATGACATTGTTGCAAAGTCCATCTTCTATATCTCCTCCTTGAAACTTAGTTTTGAAGAGATTATTTGAATTAAACTAAGGGTAAGTTTTTTTTTTTTTTTACAATTTCTAAAAAATTTCTATTTTCTTCAATATTTTTTTCATTTCTTTTCTGTTTTCTAGTTCTTCATACATTTTCTATTTCTTCTATAACTTTTAAATTTCTTAAGTCATTTTAAAATTTTCATTAATAAATGGTCACTTATGTATAGGAGTTAACTTTATTATTTGGATTATGTCCAATTCTATCAAAATATAAAAATATTGAAAGAATAATTATGCATAATTAGTGAAACCACATCATTCATTTGTCCATTTTTATAAATAAGAGGTCATTATCATGGATGTAATGTGGTTCTTATTACACAAAAACTAAAAAAATGATCCATGATCATTACACCTTGAAGAAATGGGAAAGGACCTTGAGGGTTGGAAATAGGATGTGATATCAAAGAGATTTGTTAATTCTTTAAAATTTCTCTATGAGTTCCACTACTTCACTTGAATATACTATTATTTATGTTTTAACTATTTGGAAAATATCTTTTTATATAAAAATTATTATCTTGCTACAATACTATAAAGACATGTGATTCATGTCTAAAGATAGTCCTTTGATAAGGATAACAAAATAATTAATTAATTAACATAAGCAAATCATTCTTGGAATAACATTAGAAAGACATGTGACCCAAGCCTGAAGAAAACCCTCTAACCAATGACCAAGACACATAACTTATATGCTTCTAATTAATTAATTAATGTCTATATGTATTTCATGCATATTTCCCAATTTTTTACTTGTTTAGTGATCATATTTTTATGTGGTTGTGTCAATCTCATCGTGGTGAGGTTAATATGACACAATGCAATGTCACTCATAGTGTTATTGATGAGTGGTGAGGTACCCCTACACTCCACCATACGAATACGAGCATGCACGTGCGATCCGGTCGAACTCCGCAGACTAAATGCCTTAACGCCACAAGAAACACTTGGGGTTAATCATTCGTTGTCTTCCCAGGCTTGCTTGTATGTGTCACGGTGTATGGTTAAGCAAGTCTGAGGTATGTGATTTTTTTGGTATTTTCGGCTTATCTTCTATGCTACCAG